>CAUYUJ010015493.1:998423-1046147 GCA_963575745.1 Prorocentrum cordatum | reverse complement strand
AGCAGCATTATCATCTCGTCGTTCGTCCCAAGTCCCTCAACAAAGGCAATGTCGGCGCGCCTGCATCACCAGCTGCCGCGTCCGCCGAGGTCACCGCGGCCTGCTTCGCGTAGATGGATCCGTTCGGGTCGTCCGAGCTCGTCGCTGGCGCACAGCTGCTGGAGCGCTGAGGCTGCGGAGAGTCACCACGACGCCGCGCCGCGTCGGCTTTGAGCTGCTCCTGCGAAGCCTCCAGCGCCTGCTGCAGGAACCTGTTCTCGGCCTCGACCCTGGCCGCATGCTCGCGATCCGCCTGCGCCTTCGACTCCTTGTACACCTGCAAGATCGCATCGTCGTCGGAGTCCATGGCGTCGTTCTTCGAGGGCTTCTTGCTGTGGCGCCTCTCGCGTTCCAGCAACTTGAAAGCGTCGTCGGCGGCCTGCCCGAACCCGCTCATCATGGCATCGTAGGCGCCCTTGTCGAAGGAGTCCTCGGCCTTCGCCACGGGCTCGATGCCGCCTGCCTGCCCAGAACAACTTGGCTCTGCACCTGCCGAGGCGCCATGCGCCCCTGACTCGGCGGCCTGCGAGGCGAGGGGCGCCGATGCGCCAGACGTCCCTGAGTCGGCGGCCTGCGAGGCGACGGGCTCCGAGGCGCGAGACGCCCCTGACTCGGCGGCCTGCGAGGCGACGGGCTGCGAGGCGTCGACCTCCTCGATGTCGACCTCCGCGCTGCCGACCTGCGAAGCCCCGACTGCACGTGCGGCCGCTGCAGCGTCATACGGGACGGTCTCCGCCTGCTGCTGCTCTGGGCCCCCATCGTCCTCCGTCTCCGAGCCGATGGCGTCGGGCTCCTTCTGCGTGGCGCTCTCGACGAGCGTCTCCGCATCCTCGGGGCGAGCGCCGCGGCCTGCGGCCGCTTCCCAACTCTCTGGGCTCATGCCGCCGTCGTAGCTGCTGCCTACGCTCACCATGGGTCGGCCGCGAAAGCCCCAGCGGCGCGCCCTCGCCACTGGCGATCTGGCGCCAGGGCACAGCCCGCTCGAGCCAGAGCGGTGCGGTGCGAAGGCAGAGCCGAGTCCCCCCGATCCCCCTCGAGCGCACCGTGGCGCTCTCGACGAGCGTCTCCGCATCCTCGGGGCGAGCGCCGCGGCCTGCGGCCGCTTCCCAACTCTCTGGGCTCATGCCGCCGTCGTAGCTGCTGCCTACGCTCACCATGGGTCGGCCGCGAAAACCCCAGCGGCGCGCCCTCGCCACTGGCGATCTGGCGCCAGGGCACAGCCCGCTCGAGCCAGAGCGGCGCGGTGCGAAGGCAGAGCCGAGTCCCCCCGATCCCCCTCGAGCGCACCGGTTTCGAGCTAGCCTGAAGGCCATCCTAGCAAATCGTTCAGGCATACGTCGCTCGCGCTCGAGACTTCCTCATACGATTCGCTCGGGACTTCCGCGCAATACTCGGGACACCCAGAATATATGCAAGACCATTTCAACATCCAAAACAAACATAACCATATTTGCACAGTATGGTTTTTAAGATACACGCATGCAGATATGCCGTGCTGAGTGCGCCGACCCTATATGGTGTTTTACATATTGGGCGCTCACTTACATATGTTACAACCTATAGTTTGTTGTACAAATAACGATATGTCTGCTATGCTATTGTTATGGTGATGCTGACTTGATGATGTATGTTGTGATGATTGAGCCAACCTTAGCGGATCAACTTTTCATTTTGCGGTTCAATATCTAAGTTGAACACATACCGTCGGATCCAAAACAATCTCGTGAACCTCACTGAAGAAACTTGAACAGCGGATCCACTTCCATTGATCCGCGACCCTCTGGGTTCCACTTTTCTTGCCGGCTCATCCGGCTCTGCATCCAGATTGGCTGCCCTGTCTTTTTGGAGAACCCTCGCGGGTCGCTGCTCTGGCACGCCCCCGAGATGGTCAAGCTTCTTTCAGACGCATCGTGCGCCATTCACAAGATGGACATGTGCCGATTCGGCACACCCTTTAAGAAGCCGACTACAGTGGCCTGCTGGAATGCAGGCGTCTTCCCCAGCTTATGTAAATCGTGCTCTGGCAAGGGAGGCTTTTGCTCATCCACTGGCCTGCCTCACCTCATCCTCCAAGGCCGAGACAAAGGTGCGCCCGCCCGCCGCACCGAACTGGCCGCGGCTTACTCTCCTCAATTCGCCCGCTCGGCCGCCCTTGCCATGACACACTCTGCCAACGCTCTCAGAGAGAAATGGATGATGGATGCTGCTTTCAAAATCACGTAGTCTCTTTTTGGTAGTTTAGGTTATTACACGTGCGTAGTTCGTTTTCGGCCACTGGTGTGGCCAGGACTGCTCTGCGGGATTCGGGTGGCTCTCATCAGTGTCTTCGAGGGTGTGCGGCTATCGCCGGGATCAGCTGTCTCATGTATAGCCTCCGGTTTGCCGTGGCCTCGCCCTCCCGCGCTCGTCCCCATAGTAAATACATCGTCCTGGCATCTGGGGAGTGGAAGTAGCTGATCCTTTTAACAAGTGTATGCTGCGTACCACGGCGAAGTTGCCGCACTTGATGGTCATCCGTTGCCATATCGCTCTAGCCTCCCCTCCCGCTCCTCCCTTGCTCTCTCTCGTTTGCACGGATTTCAGGTGGCTCTCATCAGTGTCTTCGAAGGTGTGCGGCTATCGCCGGGATCAGCTGTCTCATGTATAGCCTCCGGTGTGCCGTGGCCTCGCCCTCCCGCGCTCGTCCCCATAGTAAATACATCGTCCTGGCATCTGGGGAGTGGAAGTAGCTATAAATATATATATATATATATATATATGTTGAATAAAAAAAAAGAACTTTGTATACATTTTATGGCCGTCGGCCTTCGGCCCATCCCGCCACCGTGCCTGGGCTGTGGATGTGAAGCAACTTGAATGTTCGCTGGGATTTCATGAGAGGCCTCTTGGGCGCCGCTTGGAGGCACTTTGAAGGCTTCTTTTGGGCGTCTTGGGGGCTTACTGGGGCCTCTTAGGGGCCTCTGGGGGCCTCCTCGGCGCCTCTTGGGGCATCTTGGGGACTTCCTTGGGGCGGAAGGATTGGATTTTCGGTTCGTTCTTGGGCCGTCTTGGGGTGGTTTGTCGGCCCACTAAGGGCCCTCTGGGAGCGTCGGGAAGCCGAAACGTGAGAACGCCAAGAACCTTGGAAACCTGAAAGGCAAATCTATGCGTTGGGCCTCTTGAGGCCACTTGGGAGACCTCTTGGAGGCCCCTTTGGGCGTCTTGGAGGCCTCTGAGCCGTCTGGGGGCCATCTTGACCGTTTTGTAGCGATGGTTTGGCGACTCGGGCCCCTCTTGGATCGTCTTGGGGGTCCCTTGGAGCACTCTTCGCCCGTCTTGGGGCCTTTTTGGGCACCGAAAAGTCACGTGACAAGATGTGGGGGAACCCAGGGGGCACGCGGAAAACCTGGGTTGATTTCGGAATTTGGGGCCCAGGTCCTTAACATATTCTTCATAACTGAGGATTGAGGCTCCAAGGATTCGGCAAAGGACCTGGACACGCCCACTCCGTGCCCACAGGCACGGTGGCGGATCTGTACATACATATATACACACATATACATACATGCATGCACACATGCGTACGCACATGCACACATACATACGTACATACTCACATACGTACATACATACATGCATACATACATACATGTACGCATGCACACATTCATGCATACATGCATACATACATGCACACATGTGTGACCATGCACCGAGAATAGAGAGGGTGGACAACGACCACGACGTGCGCATACACATACATGGACATACACAAACACATGTACACATACACATATATACACATATGCACATATACATATGCGTGAACACATACATATGTGTATGCAGAGACATTGGCATACAAAATGCGTATACATATACATATATATCTATAGTATACTATATATATATATATATATATATATATATATATATCCGTATGCATGTGTGTAACCGTGTGTATGTCCATATGTACACACATGCGCGTATACAAATGCACATACGCACATGTGTATATACATCTACAATACAAATACCCGTATTTTCACACTCACGTTACATAGCCATATACATACACATAACCATATCCATTCACAACTATATACGCAGATGCATGTACGTACGTGTGTTCATTTACGTACACCTACACATACGTATACGAATACATCAACATACGCAACACACGTATACATATACATATTCGAATATGTATACGCATACTGCGTTTGTGCATATACATCTGTATATATATATAGAGAGAGAGAGAGAGAGAGAAAGAGAGAAACAGGACACATTGACAACACATGAAAACACGATTGCGTGCGGGGCGCTGTTGCTCTCTCGCCAAGGAAATGTCGCTCCGGTGCAGGCTCATCGACCACGTCACTGCGCGGAGCTCGGTGCGGCAAGCTCAACGTCCTCCCTTGTCTCCTCCTCCTGCTCCTCCGTGTGCACGGCTGAGGAGGTGGAGGAGGAGGAGGAGGAAGAGGCGGAGAACGAACATGAATGGGAGGGAGACGGCAAAAGGATTCGGTGTTGGAGGAGAAGGACAGGCAGCAACTGTATCAGCAGGAGGAGGACGAAGACGTCGAGAGCTACGACGTCGAGGGTGCTAGACGATCAGGCAGGGGCGCCCGCATTCCTCGGGCCATCCCGTGTTCGAGCTGCGAGGGGCGCTGGGTTGCTGGCAGACCGCCGGGTCTTGTGCGTATGCCTCATTTCGTGGTTGCTCCGCCGTGCCTGCACGGGGGGGTCCGCGGCGGCCAAGTGATTGCATGCCGCGAGCAGGGATGAGCAGCAGGAGGAGGTAGAGGAGCAGCGCGGTCGGAGAAAAGGCCGCGGCAAGCGAATTGTATGTTCCTGGCGCGCTAAGATGAAGGGATGCAGAGACCCTCTGTGGCTCTACACCGTGGACCTGGACCCGCAGAACCTCGAGGCGCCATTCCCCGATTCCTCGACTCTTCGACGTACCAAGCGCAGGGTGGTCTGATTGCATTCGGGAACGCCGTTGGTTGGGTTCGGTTCGGCATGGTAAGCTTTTCTGTTCGGCTCGGTGCGGGATCGTGGGTTCTACGGTTCAGTGCGGTCCAGTGAGTTTTGGGGTCTTGCATAATGATCGACCCATGCTGGTTCGGATCGCTCAAGTCCAGTTCGGGCGGTCGGCTTGATCGCGGAGCCGCCCTGCCAGAGGTCGGGGGTTGAGAACCAAGTGGGCCCAACAGGGACATCAGTTTCGCTTTCGTTTCTGGTCGCGCATGCGGGAGGGGCGACGAAGTGTCGGCCTGGGCTGGAGCCACGTCGAGACAGAGGTTGCTCAGTGGGCCTCGCGGGTCTTCCCGTGGGTTGTCCCGTGATTGTCCCGTGATTGTCCCGTGGTTGTCCCGTAGGTCGTCCCGTAGGTTGTCCCGTGGTTGTTCCCCGGGTTGTTCCTTGGGCAGGTTGTCTCCGATGTTTCCAGTGGTTGCCGCGTGGGTTGCCCTGTGGGCGGTCCTGTAGTTCTCTCGTAGATTATCCCCCGTGAGTGGCGGGTTTTCTCGTGGTTGTTCCATGGGTGGTTTGTCCCGTGGGTTTGCCGTGCGTTCTTCCTTGTTTGGTCGGTGGGTTGTCCCGTTGATTGCCCTGTATGGCCCCATGATGACGCTTGGTAATCTGCATTCGTTCTCACGTAGACATGCCAGGAGTTGCCTCCTAAGGTTGTATTGTGGCTCTTCCGTGGGGAATGCAGCTTACACATACGGCACTTACATTGATATATATTGACTGACATCGATCATTTTGCACAGTATATCAGAGTGAGGGGCCTGAACTGTGTTTTCACCATCCACACTCCGTGGGTGCACGGGTGGCGTGGGATTCCCCGACGTTGAGTGTTGTTGTTGGTGTTGTTGTCGTAGTCGCCATCGTCGTTTTTGTTGTTGATGTTGTTGAATTCTATTCTCATTTCTGAAGAAAAATTATTGTTGATCCCCCCCCACCGGTGCATACTGTTTTTTCTCAATCAAAGTGTGCCCCTCGACGCTCGCACCTTGTTTTTTGACAGGGAAAGTCTTGATGCTCAAACTGGGCCCTTGGCTCCCGGGTTACAACAACATCGGCTCCCGCCTGGGACTTCCTTACAATTTAGCAAGGATCCCCGCTGCCGTCCGAGACTTCCTCGCATTTTATTCAGGAATCGCGCTCTCGCGCGGGACTTCAATGTATTCAGGAATCGCTCTCCCGGCGCTCTGGAGTCGCGCTCTCGCTGGAGACTTGCTAGCAACTTCCTGAAGAATGGCCTTGCGTTGGAATTTCTTGCAATTTGCCCAAGCGCCGTGCTCCCGACACCCAGGCACCCAGGAGTCGCGCCCGTTGTGGCCCCATGTGCATGCCCTTCGTGGCCCCGCTGTCGCCATTTGTGTCCCCCTCACTGTCCTACGTGGCCCAGTTGCTACCCTCAGTGGCCCCATAGTTGCCTTCTGTGGCCCCGCATTATCTGCACTTCGTGGCCCCCGCTCGTTCGCGCTCTTCGTGGCCCCATACGCATTCCCTTCGTGTCCCCGCTGTCGCCCTTCTTGGCCTACTTCGTGCCCTTCGTGGCCCTGCTGTCGTTCTCTCTCGCTCTCGCTTTCTCGTCGTCGCGTCGTCGTCGTCGTCGCCGTCGTCTTCGACGTCGTCGTCGTCGTCGTCGTCGTCGTCGTCGTCGTCGTCGTCGTGGTCGGTCCCCTGTCCGTCCCTCTTGGGGTCGGGTCGACGGTCCGCGGCCGCCCCGCCGATCAGCGCTGCCGCTGGCCAGGCCGACGGTCCGCGGCCGCCCCGCCGCTTGCCGGGGCCCGGCCTGCAGGGAAGAAAGGTATACCCCCCAAAAGGGGTTGGATCGAAGACGAAGAGGGCGGGTATCGAGGGTTTGGGAAATACGCGTTATTGGACACTCGAGCATATAAGGGCGAACGGTCTTAAAATTATTGGTGTTGTTGTTGCTGCTGTTGCTGTTGTTGTTGTTGCTGTTGCTGTTGCTGTTTTTGGTTGTGTATGTGTTTTGTTTGTTTGTTTGTGTTTACGTTTGTATGTTTGTGTTTGTTGAACGCTCGTGTTGATTGAATGAGTATAGTTGCCCCCCCTGCAGGGTGCACGCTTCGTTTTTCAATTCAGTGCTCCTCTTGGGAATAGCACCCTGCTTTTTAATAAGGGAAAGTCTTGGTGCTCAAACAGTGTCCCTGGCCCCCAGATTACAACAACGGCTCCCGCCAGATACTTCCTCACAAGTTATTTCACTTTCGCGCTCTCGCGCAAGACTTCGTGATAATGTCTACAGGAATCGCGCTCTCGCGTGTTACTTCTCCACAATGTGTTGCGGCGCCGTGCCTCAAAGTTTCAGGAGTCACGCTCTTGCGTGGAATTCCTAACGATTTACTTGGGATTCGCGCCATCGCTTACGCTTCAGCGACCCGCCCGCTTGATTTGGCCGTTTGGGTCCGCCCGCCCGACTTGCCCATACAGGGTCCGCCCGCCCGACCCACCAGTTTGGGTCTGCCTCTTGCGCTCCCTCTTAACCCTCCTGCACTCTCTCTCGTGCTCCATCATTATCCCTCCCCCGTGTCTCTTCCCTCCTTCCTTCCTTCCCCTGCTTTAGGGGCTGCGGGCTGCGTCAACTACACGCGGCAGGTGGGGAAGACATACTCCCAAGTGGGGTACGATCGTAGACGAAGGGAGGGTATCGAGGTATTGGGACATACGTGTATACGTGATGAATGGCATGCGAGCAGATTAGAGCGAACAGTCTTAAAATGATTGTTTGTAGTTGTTGTCGTCCTCCCCCGCGACACCCCCGCGACCCACCCCGCGACCCTTTACGCGACCCACTAGAGACCCATCCCGCGACCCACCCGCGACCTACCCAGGACCAACCCACATTGCGTTGACAAAAATATGTGCTCGCGGCTGGTTCGTTGCGTGATGTGTAAAAATTCGGCGCCTGCGGCGCGCTTCATCAAAATTGCCTCCGAGCCTCGCAGACGCTTATTCGCAACTGCGGGGGGCCATTGTACAGATTGATCGGTGCATTTATAAAACATGTACACAAGACTGCATTGGCGCTTCGCGCCATGCACCTTGGTCCTTGAAGTTTGGTATACAGGCGAAGTGGCAGGAAGGTCGAGCCGACAATGTAACGATGACTCCTTGTTGCCTTTTCGGGCATCGCCGTTCTGATAATGATTTTTGCTGTCATTCCCTCAAGTTGCTTTTTTTCTACTCTCGCCATACCCTGCGTCTTCTTCCCATCCTCCTCGGCTCTTTTTGCGGAGGCTCCTCCTTGTATAGCCTCTGGGGGCCTCACATTTTTTCAGGTTTTCTGTAAGGCCTGGAGGCCTCCTGGGCGTCTTCTGGGGACCTCTGGGGGCTTCCTCGGGCCAACCTGCCTCCAACCGCGGTCTCCCTGAACGACTGGGTCACGATTTGGAATATTTCGAATGGTGTTTTGGGGCCACCTTGCGCCGACATGGGGCTCGCTTAGGCCATCTTGGAACCCTGTTGTGCCGTCTTGGAAGCCCTTTCCCATCGTTGTGGGGCGATTTTCGAGCCTCCCAGGCGGCTTCGGACGCCCAGAAGACCGCCGTCTTGGAGCGTCGGGAAGCCGAAAAGAGGAGAGCCCCAGAATCCACCAGAAACCAATAGAAAATCAATGAATTTTGCCTCTTGGGGCCGTCTTGGGAGTGCTCTTGGAGACCTCTTTGAACGTCTTGGAGCGATCTTTGGGGGTATGACGGCTTCTTTGGGGTCGTCGTGGACCGTCTTTGGGATCTTTGGGGTCGTTTTGGGAGCGCGCCGGAACGCTTGGAGCCCTCGGGCTCTCGTGGGGTTCTCCCGGGTCGTCTGGAGGGTTGCCCGAGAGGCCCGGGGTGGGCCAAATTCGTTGGGGAGATCTTTTTTCCGCGGTCCCCGGCCCTTTGAAAATGTAGGAATAGGAATAGATTTGTACATGCAAACACAGACACACACATATACACACATATATATGTATGTATGTATGTATGTATGTATGTATGTACGTACGTACGTACGTACGTATGTACGTATGTACGTATGTACGTATGTACGTATGTACGTATGTACGTATGTACGTATGTACGTATGTACGTATGTACGTATGTCTCTCTCTCTCTCTATATATATATATATGTAGATCGATATATACACATTTTTTTACAGTTTTGCAATCCAGGGGGGGTGGGACCCCCCCCCTGGGAGACTGGACTTCCTGAAACCCCCGATTCGGAGACCCCGGACTCCCTGGATTCCCTCATCTGTTTCGTGCCTGCGGCCCCCGCACGCCCTCCCAGGCCTCTGGACGTCCCGCACGTCCACCCGAAGCCGTGGCAACGGGCCAGCGGCCGGCACCCCAGACGGTCCCAAGAGGGACCAGAAGACGCCCCAGAACCTGCCCCAAACGCCCAACATGGCCCCAAGACGGCCCAAAAGAGACTTCCAAATCGCTGCAAGACCCCTCCAAGAGGCCTCCGAAGAGGGCCCCAGTGGCCAACATCGCTGATTTTCCATTGTGTGTTTCCGATGTTTTCGGCTCGCCTTTTCGACTTCCCGACGCTTCGAGGCGGCCCCCGAGGCTCCCAAGAGCGCCTCAAGACGGCCCAAGCGGGCCCCAAGACGGCCCAAGAAGTGCCCAAGAGGGCCCAAGAGGGCTCCGAGAAGGCCCCAAGAGGGGCCCGCGAGGGCCACGGAAAAATCCCAAATCTACCTTTCCGCCCCGAGAGGGCCCCAGGAGGTCCCAAGAAGGATCCAAAAGGCCCCAAGAGGCCCCGAGAGAGGTGGGAGTCTCCCAAGAAAGCCAATGGAAGCTTCCAAGAAGAATGCTCAGAAGGCCCCTCAAAGCCCAAAATTCCGAAGACGGCCCAACGGGGGCCCAAAACTCCCCAAAAGAGCCCCAAGAGGGCTCAGAACGTCCGAATCCCAGTTTCGCGACATTCCCGTTAGGCACGCCCGTCGCCAAACCTGCATTCTGTTGATTTCGGCGCCCCATGTGCGTATTTCTTGCCGTTCAGCCTGTACTGCTTTCCTTCCACGCTCGTTGTATACATGCATCCGTCGCCTTCGGCTTCAACTTTTTGCTCTACCGACATTCGCATACCACCTCCAGCATGTCGGCATTCACCTGCTTCGACTGTGGTCATTGTCGTCCTTCAAACGCTGTCTCCCACACCCAACTGCTGCAATCCAGTCGGGCCTGCATATCGTGCGCCCGCCTACGACGTTCGAGAACCGGTTTCTCAAAGGTCCAGGATCGAGAGAGGAGGGCAAGGGATCCAGTATCAGATTTCGAGGGCCAAAGTGTTTCGTAGATTCTCATGCTTTCAGGCCTCTGACGATCTCGCCACCACATGGCCGGGTCCGCCCCGAGATCTGGGTCGAAACGCAACCCCAGAATAGTTGGCCGCAGTTCCTGGCCAAGAAAGATTGCGCGAACGGCCTTATTGGCGAGCCTCGAAGGACCAAGGCGCATGGCACGAAGCGCCACTGCAGTCTATACATACATATATATATACATATATATATATATATATATATATATATTCCTTATCCTTATTACATGACACGGAAAAACCCGACAGAGATGGGCATCAGATAATTCCAGGCCCTCCCGGGGCACCGGCGGAGACCTGGAAAGAGTCCTCCAAAGCATCCCTCGGACCTTCTAGACACCCCATAAGTGCCTCCACGACGGCCAAGATGGCCTCCAAGAGGCCAAGATGGCCTCCAAGACGGCCGAGCATAGCCTCAAGATGGTCTAAGACGGCCCCAAAGGCTCCAAAGAAGCCTCCAAGAGGGCCCAAGAGCCCTCCAAGACGCCCTCCAGGGAGGCCCGAAGAGGCTAAAATCATCGATTTTCCTTAGGTTTTTTGAAGGATTTTGGCATGGTCTTCTTTTCAGCTCTCCGACGGCCGAAGACGGCCCAAAAGGCCCCCAACATCGCCCCAAGAGCGCCCAAGAGCCCTCCAAGATGGTCCCATGACGGCCCAAGAGGCCCCCAAGAAGGCCCCAAGAGGGCCCCAAGACGGCCCAAGAGGCCTCCAAGACGCCCAAGATGGCCTCCAAGACGGCCCTGAGGCGCCCCAAGAGGGCCCCAAGTCGGTTCAGAGTGGCCTCCAAGACGGCTTCCGACGGCGTCAGACGGGCCAGGAAAGCCCTAAGACGGCCAAAGAGGCCCCCAAGAAGCCCCCGAAGGCCCCCAGCTGGCCCAGGAAAGCCCCCCAAAACGCGTCCAAGACGCCTCCAGGAAGCTCGCAAGAAACCCCAAGAGTGCCCCAAGACGCTCCTTAGAGTCCCCACTATTCTCCATCTTCCTCTTCCTCTTCTCTTCGTGCTCATTCTCCCCCACATGATCCCCGAAGGCTTTCCAAACCGACTCGGAGAACTCATGGTCAGGTACCTTGGCCACGCTCTACCCCATCTCTCCGCCACATCGGCGTTTCCAAAAAGGCAGGTCCGCGGAGCATCAGTCCTCCTACTTCTATGCATTTATCCCCTCCCTTCGTACCGTACCCTCCCCCCATGACACCAGGAATGCCAGCCACCAGGTTGTCCTGCGATCTTCTCCGTCATGGCAGTCAAGCCCGGGCACGATGATCGAACAGAGCACCAACTACACGTGGCGGGTAAAGGGGGTACGGGCTTGCCCCTCCACAGCCCAGGCACGGTGGCCTGTAGACAAAAGCCGCTCACATACAAGCATACACATACGCACACCCACATGCACGCACACACACCCACACACCCCTAGCACACTCACACGCCCCTCATCCACAACCACACATACCCTCACACGCACAGGTCACCACATACACACCCACGAGCACGCACACACAGGCACAATCACACACACGCGCACTCACACCGGAGTGCCAGCCACCAGGTCCCCCTGCAAGCGATCCGCGCGTGATCCGCGCGCACATCTCGCACAACCACCTACGCGCCATCACATACACACAGGCACAATGCACTCACACGCGCACATACACCGGACTGCCAGCCACCAGGTCCCCCTTCGGACGATCCGCCCATGATCCGCCCGCGCACCTCGCACAAACACCTACGCACACACACAGACACTACGCACACAACCCACAGCCAACACACTGGGAACCCACGGACTTCTCCAAGGTTCAAGGGGGGCCCCACCGTCCGAAGAATTGCCCCTCCACAGCCCATGCACGGTGGCCTGTAGACAAAAGCCACTCACATACAAGCATACACATATGCACACCCACACGCACGCACACACACCCACACACCCATAGCACACTCACACGCCCCTCATCCACAACCACACATACCCTCACACGCACAGGTCACCACATACACACCCACGAGCACGCACGCACAGGCACCATACCACACATACGCGCACTCACACCGGAGTGCCAGCCACCAGGTCCCCCTGCGGGCGATCCGCGCGTGATCCGCGCGCACATCTCGCACAACCACCTACGCCCCATCACATGCACACAGGCACAATGCACACACACGCGCACATACACCGGACTGCCAGCCACCAGGTCCCCCTTCGGACGATCCGCCCATGATCCGCCCGCACACCTCGCACAAACACCTACGCACACACAGACACTACGCACCCAACCCACAGCCAACACACTGGGAACCCACGGACTTCTCCAAGGTTCAAGAGGGGCCCCACCGTCCGAAGAATTGCCCCTCCACAGCCCATGCACGGTCGCCTGTAGACAAAAGCCACTCACATACAAGCATACACATACGCACACCCACATGCACGCACACACACCCACACACCCATAGCACACTCACACGCCCCTCATCCACAACCACACATACCCTCACACGCACAGGTCACCACATACACACCCACGAGCACGCACGCACAGGCACCATACCACACATACGCGCACTCACACCGGAGTGCCAGCCACCAGGTCCCCCTGCGGGCGATCCGCGCGTGATCCGCGCGCACATCTCGCACAACCACCTACGCCCCATCACATACACACAGGCACAATGCACACACACGCGCACATACACCGGACTGCCAGCCACCAGGTCCCCCTTCGGACGATCCGCCCATGATCCGCCCGCACACCTCGCACAAACACCTACGCACACACAGACACTACGCACCCAACCCACAGCCAACACACTGGGAACCCACGGACTTCTCCAAGGTTCAAGAGGGGCCCCACCGTCCGAAGAATTGCCCCTTCTCCGTGCGTTGGAATGTGTCAGGCGACCCTGATCACCATGCCACGCTGTCGTTGGACTCAGCGTCTTTCTTCCCCGAGGCATCATCTTTCCTCCGTAGCCGTCTGGGCCCAGACGGTACCATGTTCTCTGGGTTGCGGAAGGTTGTTGGCGGGGCATGGCTCCTCCCTGGCTCTGCAACTGCGTTTCTCACAAGTCTGCAGTGCCGTCGCACACGCTACACGCGTTGTGCTGGCGACGACGGCCAACCCTCTCAAGTGCACAAACGACCCGCTGGCCGTGGCCGACCCAGCGCTGCCGAGCTGCATTGCTCCCGCTGTGGCCTCGACCTTCCGCGTGAGAGCTTCAGCCAGTACCAGATCTACCGACCGACTCGAGCATGCCGCACTTGCACAGCTAGTGCCCCCCAAGCGTCTGGCCAGACCCGCTCCCGCCTGGAGACCACCTGCGCCCAATGCGGCCTCACTGTGCCCAGTGACACGCTCGCCCACCACCAACGATATTCAGGAGGAGTTCGCCGGGAGTGCGCCACGAACGGGCGCCCAACTTATGACGACAAACCCTTCGTAGTAGGCGACATGGCCCGCATTTGCCCGCACTGTTCAGCACGGCTCTTCCCTTGCGAGCCGTTCACATTCTGCTGCAATAACGGTAAATGGGCAGTTCCCTTCACCGACTTCTTCCCCTTGTCTCCCCCTGCTCTTCTCCGCGTGTATCAATCCACGTGGCCTGCCACCGACGCAAAAGGACATCCCATCCACGACGCCGCTACGGACACACCCCGCCTCACGGGCTTCACAGCTGTCAGCCGCCGCTATAACAATTTATTCGCTTTGGCAGTACACGAGATTCAAAGCGCCGGTCCCACCAAGGAGCTACGGTTCGGAAACTATTTGCGCCCTTCCAACTTACGCATACATGGCACCATGTACCGACGCCTACTCTCAGCGCAAGACTCCACCGCAGTACGGTACCTCGTCGTGGACCCTCAAGAACGCGCCCGAGAGGCTGCCACACTACAGCTCGATACCAAACTACTCCGGCAGCTTGAACGTGCCATCCTGCCCATCAACCCATTCATGACCGAGATCAAGCGCCTCGGCGCGGTCAGCCGCCCGGGCCCCGACGCAGCTGTCCACCTCAAATGGGACCCTGGCATCAATGAGCTCGCCGCCATCGTCGACGCCCACAGCGATGGTCGAGCGGAACCACGCACTGTGACATTCCGGCTGCACTCCACGAGTACACCTCGATACCTGCACCCACTGCACCCCTTCTACGAGCCGTTGTCTTATCCATTGTGGTTCCCCGGTGGAGGACGCGGCTGGAGCCCAGATGCAGTAGTCAACGACGTCCACATCAGTCAGATGTGGTGGTACCGGCAGTGCCTGCTTCGCCTCAGTCACATGCACGCGTGCGGACGACTACTCAACGAATGGTTCGTCAACATGTACTGCCGGATGGGGGACGAACGCCTCAGCTTACTTCGCCGAGAACAACCGGCGATGCGAGCGTCCCAGCGTGAGCTCTGCGAGACTCTGGCCAACAATTCTGGTCAACCTGCCGTGGGCGCCCGGGTGGTTCTCCCTTCCAGCGTCCCCGGTTCCCCTCGCCACCTTCGACGACTTCGCATTGATTGCTTGGAACTCGCTCGCCGGAAAGGACCCCCCACGTTTTTCATCACGCTAACATGCAATCCGTATTGGCCCGAGATACAGGCCGCCCTTCTGCCAGGACAATCGGCTGCTGACCGACCGGACGTTGTGGTACGAGTCTTCCACGCAAGACTCCTGGACATGATCGCGTTTTTGAAAACCGATTTCTGCGGACGCCGACGGTACATCATCCGCGCGATAGAATGCCAGATGCGCGGGTTGCCTCACGCGCATATCGCCCTTGCCGTGGAGAACCCACCGTCCAGCGCAGAAGAGATTGACGCACTGATTTCGTGCGAGGTCCCTGCGGAACCAGGACCACTGCGTGACTGCGTTCTTCGTGAAATTATTCATCGGTGCACTTCTGCCTGCCACCCCCGCGACCCCGATCAGGAATGCATCAAAGGCTGTCCGTGGCCGTTCCTGGACTCCACCGAGATCGACGCGCGAGGCTACCCGCATCATCGCCGGCGCCCGTGCAAAGGTACTTGCCCGAACTGCCAGTCCAATGGCCCCGCTTACGGCCGCCGCAACGTCTGCTGCAACCGGCTCGTCGTCGAGTACTCTCCTCGGGCGTTGCTGAAGTGGGACGGCCATGCGAATGTCAAGTTCGCCGGGTCTGCGAATTTGTTCGAGTACCTGTTCAAATACCTCTTCAAGGGACCAGACCACACGTTGTACACTATCGGGTCCAACGACCAGCCCGTGGACGAAATTGCTGATTGGCTCCGCGGACGATACCTCGTGGCCACCGAGTGTGCATGGAGAATCTTCGGTTACACCACCTACGACCGCGCCCCGACGGTTTTATGCTTGCCCGCCCACCTGCCCGGTGAGAACTGGGTGGCGTTCTCCGAGGGCTTCGAAGCTGACGCGTTGGACCAGAGCACGTCGCAGCTCCAGCGATCCTTCTACCGCCCCATGCGCGAACCGTTCCTGAGCTGCAAGTACCACGAATATTTCGAGCGTTTCATTGTCGGCAAGGTTTGCCCTGCGAGCTTCAAATGCTTCTTCCCGGAGACGTTCGGCATTCACCTCACCGTGCCGCCTGAGAGCGAATGGCCAGTTCTGTCCCAACGGTGGCACCGCATCCCCAAGGACGTGGCTGTCCGACCCTGCGTCGACATGGCGCCTGGCGGTCGCCGAAACTACGTCTACGTCCGAACCCGCGGCGAGCCGCCCGCGCGCAGACTGGAGATGAAATACCCCCGCCAATCAGAAGTCTTCGACCTGAGACAGATGCTCCTGCATTTCCCCAAGAAGAGCTTCGACGATTGCCTTTGCCACCACGGCCGCAAATACCCCACCTACGAAGAGGCCATGCTCGCAACAGGCATGTTCGCAAAAGACGACGAAGCCTCCCGCGTCCTTCAGGAGCTCGTCGACCTGCGCTACACTGCGCACCAGCTACGGTTCGCGTTCATCGTTCTCCTCGACCTCGACGCGACCCCCGTCACGCTCTACAACGCGTTCGAGAAGCCCATGCTCAAGGACTTCCTGGACCGGGGGCTTGCTCTTCCCACAGCCCGGGAGGAATTGCAGCGCTCTTTGCGCGTGGCCGCGGCGGCGCAGGACCGGCCCGACGCGCTCGCCTTCTTAACTGCAGGCCCCCCTGCACCGTCATCCGCCCGGACACGCCTGCCTCCTGGCACGCCCCGCCGCACGTCGGCGCCCCGCGCGCTTGACTATCAAAGCTTGCGCGCACTCCTGCGGAAGGACCCGCAGCAGCACGCGGCCACGACCGCGATTGTGGCCAGCATTGACGCTCAACAGTCAAAGCTCATCTTCGTCCACGGCGCCGCGGGCACAGGGAAATCCACCATAGCCAAATACATCCACCAATGCACGGAACATTGTGGCAAATCTTGCGTGAACGTCGCCACCACGGGCCAGGCGGCCTTGCTTCTCCCAGCCGGCGCTACTGCTCATTCGACTTTCAAGATTCCCATCTCTGACGACGACCCGCTGACTTGCACGCTCGGGCTGCGCGCTTCAGAGGCCGTGCGCCTCGCTCGCGCTTCCGTCATCCAGTGGGACGAATGGCCTTGCGCCAAACGCACTGCCTGGGAAGCTGCCGTTCGATTTCTTGACGCACTCCGCCAAGCGCACGGCGACGATAACGCACCCAAGACAATCGTGTGCTACGGCGACTTCCAGCAAATCCCTCTGGTACTCAAGCACGCGTCCCGACGAGACACCGTCGCCATGAGCGTCCGCTCTTCTACTACATGGGACTCCTTCGACCTGTGCGCCTTGACCGCCAAGCACCGCCAGAAGAAAGATGCACATTACGCCACGTGGCTGGAGACCATCGGTGACGGCACCGCGCCCGCTACGCACTCCCTTGACGGCGTTCCCGGCTACGTGGACTTGCGTTTGTGTCCTGCCCTGCTCGACCCCCGCGGAGCCATCGACTTCTGCTTTCCCAGCCCCAACGACGCCCGCGCGCGCGCCTCAAGCAAGATCTTGGCCGTCGCCAACGACGCCGTGGACGCCTTCAACGAGTCCATACTTGACGTCCTCACGCAGACGTACCGACGCCCAGAATCCCATCGGTTCAGTGCTGACACAGTCGAGATCGACCGCGCCGACGCCTTCATCGAACCGCACGTGACGCCCGAGTTCCTCAACGTGCAAACGGAAAACGGCGTGCCCCCGCATCGCCTGCGTTTGGTGGTAGGCGCCCTTTATGAGATCATGCGCAACTTCAGTCCGGACGACCGATTGATGAACCGCACTCAGGTCACCCTCGCCGCCGCCCACGAACACCACGTCGACGTCGAAACTCTGGACGGACGGACGTCCCCGTTGCCCCGCATTTGTTTTCGGTGGCACTTGGCCAAGGGCGCTACCACAATCGTCAGGCGGCAGTACCCCCTCCGCCGTGGATACGCTTCTACTTTGAATGGTGCCCAAGGCAGCACGTTGACCAAGTGCGTCGTCGATTTGAGGCGCAGCCCTTTTGCTCGTGTACATCTCTACGTCGCGCTCAGCAGGGTGCAGCATCGAGAGAACATTCGCATTCTATCCGCTCCAGAACGGTGTTCTCCAGCAGGACACGCCCTGACCAAAAACATTGTTTGGCCAGAGCTGCTCTTGCACCCCAGCCCTGCAGGACACGCGGTGGTGAAGCGACGGCCCGCTGCTCGGGCTCCGGCTTACTCTCGCAGATGACGCGCCCGCGCCTCGCAGGAAAATGCGCCCCCCCCCCCCGGCCCACCTCCCCGCCCACTCGGCCGAGCTCAGACACACGCCTTTCGGCCAGCACGGGTTCCCCGAACGCGTTCCAGTCTCGGGCGGCCTGCCAACCCCCCCGCACTAGCCATATATGCAAGTCCGTGGAAACCTTCGGAGCCCAAGAACCCCGCGGCCCGCGCGCTGGCCTCCGACGCAGGGCGTGGGAACACCCTCTGTTCGGTTCCGACCCCCCCCCTTCGGGTAATGCGGCGCCCCGGCTTCCCTTCCAGATCTGCCTACTGCCTCAAGGAACCCCGCGGGGCTCTTCGGATCTACGCTTTCCCAGCCATGCTCTCGATGCAAGCTGTGGGAACCCAATTGTTTCGTTCGCCCGAGCCCGACAGACGCAAGCTTTGGGAGCCCATCTGGCTCCGTCGTGGCCCAGGAGGTTCATGCGCAGACCATCGACGCAATCTCTGGGGCCCCCCCTGTTCGGCTCCGACCTCCTCTCCAATTCAGGTAATGAGTTGCCTCTGGCCTCCCCCTTCAGATCTGACTACTGCCCCCGAGGTACTTCCGCCAGGCCCTCTTGGGATGCACGCGTTCCCGACCATGCTATCGAAGCAAGCTGCGGGAACCCTTTTGCTTCGTTCGCTCCAGCAGGCCCAGCTGCGAGAACCCCGCGCAAGCTGCGCGGGGCTCCCCGCACAAGCTGCGATAACCTCTAGGCCCCCATATGTTGTCGTCTCGGCCTTCGGGACCGCGCGAGCATGTCATTATGCACGCCGCGTGCCGCCGCCGTCGGAGGCTCGAGAGATCCAGAGCTGCGGGCGCGCCTCGGCAGCCCCGTGCTTGCGCCCCCCCTGGCCAGACCGCCGCTTCCCATGGCCCCCAAGAAGTCCATCAAGAACGCGCTCCTGGACACCGCCAAGGCGCCGGAGAGCACGCCGACGCAAGGTCCGCGGAAGCAGGCTTCATTGTATACCATCTCGGTGAACTTGGAGATGATCGACATCCCCGGGAAGAGGAACGCTGGCGCGCGCGTGACCTTTGCAGACGGTGCCAGCCTGAAGGCCACGCAACCGGCCAGCCGCCATGGCCTCAGCACTCTGTCGGCTCGCGCGATGGAGCAAGTGGGCCTTCCCAGCACCCCGGCAGGCGCGTGCAAGACGCATGCCAACTTCATGCCGCCCACCGCCGCCGCGAACCCCACGCAGGGTCGCAGTTGGGCGTGGGTGGCCGCCGCGCACGGCAACTCCGACGCGGCCGCGGCCAAAGCACGCAGCTTCATCGGCGACGTCACGAAGCACATCCTCATCGACGCCTTCGTCTCCGCAGACATGACTGTCCCCGCCACTCCAAACCAGACCGCATGGAGTGCACAGGCGAAGGTGCTTTCTAACCGCGTGTCCATGACCCGCACAGGCACCAAGCACACCTCGGAGCCGTACACCATCACTGAGTTGCTGAACTTCGCAATTTCCATTGCGCCGAATGTGCCCGCCAAGGTCCAGAACGCCCTGAAGACGTGGGCCTCTGAGCTCGGCAGCGTCGTGACTTTCACCCAGCCCGTCGCGCCATCGGCTTCCTCATCTTTCACGTCGCAGCCCTCCGCCGGCGTCGCCCCGTCCAAGAAGCCCGCCAGCAAGTGCCCCGTGACGAAGACCATCGGGAAGAAGGCAGCCGCGGTGCGGCGCCGCCCCAGTGCCAAGTGAGCGGTCTAGGCCATTGTCTCTCGACGCACGCCGGACTTCGTCGAAGCCCGAAAGTGCAAGCCCGCGACGGCCCGGGGCCCAACGATTGCCCCCTTGATTGATACATTCCGACCTGCGAAAATTAATTTCGCTGGCCTCTTCAAGAGGCCCCCTGAAACCTGCGAGAGGCCTCCACGAGGCCCCCAAAAACCCCCAAAATCTCCCTCGATACCTTTCAAAGCCTTCAAAGAAGCCCTCGAGAGGCATGCCGGAGGCTCCTGATCCACACCCCAGGCACGGTGGCCCGCTCGGACAAAGGCCACTCACATACATGCATACAGACACGCATACACACCACACACACACACACCTCATACCCCCACAGACACACACGCGCACACACACACACGCACCCCATCCAAAGCCACACACAAATACACACTCTCAAGCACACAAGTAACCACATCCACACACCAGCACGCACACACAGGCACCTTGCACACACGCGCCGACACACCGGAATGCCAGCCACCAGGTCCCCTTTCGGACGATACGCCAATGATCCGCCCGCCCCCCTCGCACGACACCTACGCTCCCACAATGGCCTCCGAACCGCCCGAAATCAAACAAAGGCGACCCACAAACGCCCAAGCAAGTTCGAAAACGGCCCGAAATCGAGGACCCCAAGGGCTAAAATCGAGGACCCGGAGGCCACAATCGGGGATACACACACGCACATACATACACTTGACACACACAAACTCCTAATCCACAGTCGCATACACATATACACACCCTCACGCACACAGGTCACCACCTACACACACGAGCACGCACATACACAGGCACCATCACACACACACACACCACACACCGGAGCGCCAGCCACCAGGTCCCCTTTCGGGCGGGGAGTCCGACGAGGGGGGGGGGTGAAGCTACGACGGAAGGGGGAAGAACCGACGGACAGGGCGCTAGGCCAACAAAGACATATATGCAAACATATTTATATGTATCAATACTGCACTTTTGGATACCCGCTCCTGCGTGTGCCATGCCAGCCACCGGGCCCGTCTTGAGCCGACGGAAGATCGCAAGGGCGGAAAACGTCAACAGTGAGTTTGACTTCTTTGAGCCTCGTTGGGCGTGTCATTGGAGCCATATTCGGTCGTCGTCGTAGCCGATTCACACATCCTGCGCACATGCTGGGCCACCCTGAGGCTACCTTGGGCCGCCCCCCCCCCCCGAGGCAGCCATCCAAGAGCCCCCGGCGCATGAGTCCACAAAGCCAGCCACCAGGTTGCAGGTGCAGCAAACCCTGCGTGGGAGTGAGGATAAGGAGGAAGACATGAAGGGAGGGAGGAGGAGGCGGAAGAAGAGGGAGGCGGTAACAACAATGAAAATACGTAACATGTGACACCTTTTTCCACCCGCTTACGCAAGGCACACGTGGATCAATGTCGTCCGCTCTAGGCCGTTTTTGGCTCCTGCGGGACTGTCTTCACGGTCCCTCGGAGCGTTCTTGAACTCTGCAGGCCCTCTTGGGCCGCTGTTTGGCTCCATTCGGTTTATCGTGACCGCCTGGGCGGGCTCCACGAGCCCTCATGACGCCGTCTTTGATCGCCCATGCGCCCACTCAACAATGCCATTTTTCTTTGGCACAAGTTTAGGGCCGTCTTGAGCGCCACTTTGCTTTTCCGACATGCACCCCCATGAAGGCCGGAGTGCCAGCCGCCAGGTTGAAATGGGCACGTGACCTCACGCATGCTCTTTTCAACGCAAGTATCCGTAGCCGTTTTGGTTGACAGGAATCATGCGTTTCTTTTTGTCATGCGCCATCTTGCTGCACCGTTTCTTTATCGTACTTGCCGTTAAAAACAGCGACCGGCTGTGCGTCGGTAAAACGTTGCGCGGCACTCTGAAAGAAGCCCGCATTCCTTGCGCAGCCAACAAGTATGATGCAACGAAGAGGCTGTGGGAGATGCGCAAAGACCATTTGAAGACCATCAAAGACTTCAAAGATCTATTAGAAATGCTTAAGAAAACAGCGTCCTCGGCAACACAACACGAGCACCTCAAGAAAAGCGCTGGGAAAGCAGCCAATCTCAGATGGGTGGCGCAGCGTGCCAGTAAAGATCAGACGCCATCAGAGTTTCATAAATCTGCAGACCCGCGACACCATGCAATGAGCTTCGTGGAATTCTGTAAGCTACGGAAAATCAGGCAAAACCGCGAGATGACGCATAACTTTTTCTTGGACAATTGTTTCTTCAATAACATCGACCGTTGGGGCGACCGTGGGTCAAAAGAGCTCTGCGCGGCTGCATCAAGTATAAGGAAGAAAGTTGACAAAATCAAGCTCTGTTTCATGCACAGACACCTGTCCAGCCCAAAAAACGCAGTTGGGGGACCGAACGCGCTGGCAGAAATGCTAGTGACTAACACATGGGAGGAAGATCTCCTAACGGTGACCGGTGGCCACGGCACATACGACCGTGTCCTCTCGAATACTGAGATTCTTCGCTGCTTGCGTGAATGGAAACAAACGAAGGATGACCCAGTGGCCAAACTCGTCGGGATGCAGTTCCCTTCTCTCGCCCACGCTCAACGTTTTATTTCCGAAACAACCAACGCATGCTTGATCAATCAGAGGCGGCGCCAACTGCCGTTCACAAGTCTACAGATTGCTTGCGATTTAGTATCTTTGAATCTCATTTGAATTGCAGATAAATGCGCGTCTTGCCCGCTGACGACGGGATCCGAGGAGGGGATCAAACACGCGAGGAGAATGTGTGGCGACAAAAGCCTCTCTCTTGAGCAAGTTGCTGCCTCGGCCGGCATCGCGCCGACGCAGTGCCAAACGAGTTTATGCGAGTACAACAAATACATTAAGATGTTCGCGGGCGCAAAGCCCTTGAGGATGCACAAGCCCCACACTTGAACGTTTATCTCTGAGTGGTATTTCGATTATTAGTGTTGGATTGCATGTTGTGCTCAGTATACATCGCGCGTTCCTGTTTCACGCATTCCTCTCTACTTCAGCCCATGCGTCCTTCCGAGCCCACGCAGCGCGATATACAACCGCGGGAAGGGTATATCAATGCGTTTCTTGGGCGTTCCCAGACACAGGGCGTCGCCGACGGAAAAAAAAAAGGAAGGCGCACAGGGGGCCCTTGGGGTATGCGAGCATGTGTCTGCGCCCAGGCCGCCCGGAATGCCAGCCGCCAGGTCGCCCTATCTTGGTGTCCCGTTGTCGTCGTCGTTGTCGTCGTCGTCGTTATCGCCTTTGAATTGTCGTCGTCGTCGTCGCTCCGTTGTCGCCTCCCCCGTTGTCGTCGTCATTTGCGCCGTCGTCGCCGCCCCCCTGGTCGTCGTTGCTGTTCTGGCCATCGTCGCCATGGCCACCACTTCCATCGCCGTCCGCGCGTCGGCAGGGATATTCCTAGGCGCCACGTGCGGTGGGTGGGGGCCCCTTACGTTATTCCTCAATCGAACCGGGCATGCGCAACCTGCAGCAACGTTCCTCAGGGGCGAACGTCACAACAGCGGCCGCGCGGGGAGGCGACAGTAATTTCTAGCAGAGGGCCATGCGCAGTACCCGAACACTGCGCCCAACCGCCACACTACGCGAAAAACTCACAAAACACGCACGCGTGCGCACACACACGCACGCACGCGCACACCGCGCGCGCGGACGCGCGCACGCACGCCCGCGCGCCGCGCAGCACGATACACAAATCACGCACGTCAGTCATGGCCCCAAATCCCCGGAATGCCAGCCACCAGGTTCGTGGAGGAAGCTTTCCGGCCAGCGACGCCGATCACAACGAAACAACGGCGACGACGACGACGGCAACGAAACAACGGCGACGACGACGGCGACGACGACAGACGACGACCGACGACGACGACGACAACGACGTATGGGGGAGGCCGCGCAGGTGGGAAGGCCGCCGTCGTCGTCGTCGCCGCCACCGCCGCCACCGCCGCCACCGTCGTCATCGTCGTCGCCGCCATCGTCATCGTCGTCGTCGCTGTCGTCGTCGTCGCCGCCGCCGCCGCTGCCGTCGTCGTCGTCGTCGTCGTCGTCGTCGTTGTCGTCGTCGTCGTCGCTACAGCCGCTGCCGCCGCCCGCCCTTGCCCGATCGGCGCCAGCTCGACCGGCTCGCGCGCCGGCCCGGCCCGTTTCGGCCCCGCCAAGCCGGGCCGAACGAGGAGGCGGAGGGCAGGGGAGAAGGAGAAGGAGGAGGGGCAGGATGAGGCGAAGGAGAAGGAGAAGGACCAAGATTCGAAGGCGAAACGTAGCGAGCCTTCAGAGTCTTGTATATATAAAATATGTGTTTGCACACGAAGCACGGGCGACATAGATGTTCGCACACATATATACAGGTGTATATATATATATTTATATGTGTATCGTAAGTAAAATCATGTGTACATGCACGTGTATTTGTATAGGTATATGCATGCATGCATGCATGCATGCATGTATGTATGTATGTATGTATGTATGTATGCATGCATGCATGCATGCATGTATGTATGTATGTATGTATGTATTCACGTATGCATGTATGTATGTAGGTACGGATGGATGGACGTGTGTATGTATGTACGTGTATATATATACATATATGCATGTATGGACAACAACCATGAAATCGATAGTATTTACAAATTCAGGCCCTGTGTTGGGCCCTCCTTGAGGTTATTCGTCTTAGGCCCTATGGGGCCGTCTTGGGGCCCTCGTGGGCAAACTCGGGGCCCCTTGGCTTGTCTTGGGGGCCTTTTGGGTGTTTGTTGGGCCTCCTCGGGGACCTTCGAGGCATGCAGCAGTGGCATATGTCTTGTGCAGCCGACGGATGCCCCGTTGTTGGCGGCCGAGCCGAGGGTCGATCCGTGAGGGGAGGGGGCCATAGTGGGCGCTCCGAAAGGAACTCGCGAAGCCCCCTCCCCGAAGCGGCGCTCGCCGAGGCGAGGTCGCCCGATTTGTTGCACCTGCTGTTCGGTGCATTTTGCTTACAGCATTTCCCGCAGACGCTGTAATGAGGCGCCTGTTTGGCTGATGTGGTGAAGCCGCGGAGGTCAAACAATTCTCGGGGACCTCTCGGAGGTTTATTTGGCCGTCTTGGGGGTCTCTTGGGCCCCCCTTGGGCCCCTCCTGGGCTGTTTTGGGGCTCTCTTGAGCGCGTCTTGGGCCGCGGTGCCCCCTCGGAGCCGTCCTGGGGCGTCTCGGCGGCCTGTGGGGTCATCATGGGGGCACGGGCGGCCGTCTCAGGGCCGTCTTGGGTCATCTCGAAGGTGTCTTTGGTCGTCTCGGGGCCTCCTTGGGGGCTTCCTGGGGGCCATCAGCGAGGCGGAAGATTCGGACTTTCCGTTCGCGTTCCATCTTTTCGCCTTTTTTGGGGGTTGCCTTTGGGCCGCTATTGGGGCCGCCCCCGGCCACGGATGTGTTCGGGCCCTCTTGGGCCATTTCGGGCATCTCCTCGGAGCTACTTCGACAGTTTTGGCGCGGTCTTGGCGGCCTCTTGAGACGCCCCTGAGCGTCGGGAGCGCTTGCGAGCTTTAACTTGGAGATCATTTGGGGCCTCTTGGACAGACCGCGCGGCGTTTCGTGGCCCTCTAAGACCGTCTTGGGGGCCTATTGGGGCTCTCTCTCTGCAATTTGAAGGCTTTCTCGAGCCCGAAAGGGTGATGCGAGAGGACGCCCTGGCGCGCCCCGGGGCCTTGCCTTGCGCCCCGGCCGATTTGGCTAGCTTGGGTCCGGGCCCTTGACGGGACCTTCCAAAACTCAAGGGGTCCAACATGGGACCAGAGGACACTCCAACTCGTGCCTCAAGGGCGCGTCGGCGGATATGCGTGTATATCTCTCTATATATAGAGAGAGGGAGATAGAGAGGTGCATACACATAGAGATAGAAAAACAGAGAGAGAGAGAGAGAAGGAGACAGACAGACAGACTAACAGACAGACATACACACAGACAGACAAACAGACAGTTAGACAGGCAGTAATAAGCATATAACACACGTCGCAGGACATAGAGCCGGTATGACATATGGCCGAAGTCCGAATGACAAGCGAATCGATATGTCTTCTGCGCAGGGCCACACATGTACAAGTGGTATAATGGGCAGGATAGCATGGTGCGTTTGACGTTGACAGTCGCCATAATTCATGGGCTCAGGAGCGCAGGCTGAGGAACATGATTTCACTCCGCCCATGGAAACGGAGCCGCCTTTCGCCCCGCGGTTCCAAATAAGATGGAAGATCGCTTTACACCGCTCAAGGGAGCGCTGCGGGCGACAGAGCATAATTTCGGACTGGCACATCAGCGAGCGGACGCAGCTGAGCAACGCATCGGAGCGACGAAACAACAAGCAGCCGCTGCCGGTCAGCGACCAGATTCAGATCCAGCACACAGCAAGGTAGACGCCAGATTGCTTGGCAAGCCGTCGAGCCTCTCTGAAGATGAAGCTAGTTGGAAAAGCTGGTCTTGCTCGATGATAGCACTCGCAGCGGCCAGCAATCTCGAGCCACGAGAGATGATGGAGCAGGCAGCTGGCAAGGCCCAGCCGATTCTCGATGTCAACCCAGAGGGCGGCAAGCAGACATGGACTCAGCAGCTGTGCTGCATGCCCGGCCTCAGCACGACTGGGGCAGCTCAGAGACGCTTGCAGAACGTAGTCGGGGGAGAAGTTTGCTGAAGCGTGGAGAGCCTTCAACGTAGTCCACGAGTCCAACTTCGCCACCCGTTACGTCGGATTGCTGACCCAGGTTCTGCAGCTCGGCTGTTGTGATCTCTGCGCAATCCCAGACAATACAGCGCATATCAAGCACCTAATCAGGGGGTGCGAAGACCAGAGCACGGAGATGGTCGGCGACGACGTAACGCAGGCAGTCTTGCAGAAAAAAAGGGCGGCACGGACAACACCGTCCGATATCACCTTGCCCTGCATGCCGCCTGTATTGACAGCTTCGACCGAATTTTAGACGAGGTCGCGACGGTCGCGAGGACGAGACGCAGAGCGTCGTCGAGCGGAGATGCAGCGCCATCGGGTTCAACGCGCTGCGCGCGAAGTAGCAATAAGGCCCAGGTCCTAAGGACAAAGGCCCGAAGGTCAAGGACGGCAGTAAGGGTCCAAAAGGCAAGGTCGGCGGCAAACAAAAGGGCAATGATGGCGGCGAGCACGACGAGACGAATGCGAATGCAGAAAAGAAGTGCCATTACCGCGATAATACACGCCACGACATGAGCGAGCGTCGGAAGAAGATTGGAGATAACGAGGTCAAGCGCGGGCGATCATACCAGCGAGACTTCGACTCAGGCGGGCGACAGCTGCCGCCCCCACCTCTAGGTGCACAGATGCCGCCCCCACCTGCCGCGGTTTTCAGCAGCACCAGCTTTCCCAGGCACCTCTGGGCACAGCGGATTCCCCGGGGTCGACGGCGCCAGTGGCAATTCGATCGCTGACGTCGCCACGGTTCTTTGGCAGCGATGTCTTCCGCGGCCCGCCCAAGATCTACGCCCCGCCCTCGCGGGGCGCCGTCAAGGAGGGCAAACCCGAGGAAGAGGACATGGTCATGGCGGGTTCGGGCCGCAGACCAACGCCAAGGATTCCGACCTCATCAGACTCGCGACTACCTTGGACACAAAGGCGGCGCAAGGTGAGTAGTGGCCCCATTGCGGCAGCATGGTCGTGCCCTTACTCCACGAGCACGGTGGCGAGATCGGCATCGCGTGCCAGGTGGCGAATGTCGGTGGCCCTGCCGCATCGGCGTCGGCCACGAACGGCGCGGGGACCGCGGCGGCGTTTTCCCCGCATGGCGCCTGGATTTCGGAGGCGAAAAAGCAGAGGCCAGATGGCAGCACCAACCCCATTCGGAAGCAAAGGGCGTTCTGGCCGGCACTGCCCAGGGCGCGCGTGGATGCGGACGTCGCCCGACGCGGCGATGCTCGTCTGATGCCGCTGCGCCAGGTGCTGAATGGGGTTCGAGGATGATGCGATCCGCGTTAGCATGGATGCGGATTTGCGTCGGTGTCGGGCTGCTGTCAATAGCAGCACCGCAGCCGGCTGATGGGCTTCCAGGGGGCGACGCTGCCCAGGGCGTGGAGCTCCCATTTTGATCTAGACCGCGACCCGAGGGCGCCCGCGAAAGAGGCGGTCGCGAACCACAACTTGACGCACGTCGCCCATCGCTTGCGGCGCAGGCGCTGCGTCGGGCGCCGAGCGGAGGGCGACCCGCGCATGGCTGCGCGCGAAGTAGGGGCCCCGAAGGTCATTCTCGACTGGGTCGTCCTTCACGAGCGACGACGACGCAGGGTAAAAGCTGCCCAGCCTGATCGTCGGCGACCTCGCAGGGGAGACATGGCCTCAAGGCGGACCTGGTCGACGAGAACATTAAGAAGTTGGTTTTCTGAGGGGTCCAGATGCGAGGGGGCGGGCGTCTGCCGTGCCCGCGCTCGCGGACTGTCGGCGGTGCGCCCATCCGCGCTTTGAGTGTGACGTGAGGAAATCCAGCCCTCAAGCTGGCCTCGATGAGATCGCGCAATGTGGATTTCATTCAGGTCCGGATACGAGCTGTCCGCGGCAGCGGCAGCTGCTCCGTTGCGCCTGGTTTCGGCCCAGGCGGCTTCAGCCCAGCGGCTTCAGGACCAAGGACCGGGGGGATGCCCGAGGAGCGCCAATTATCCCTGGAGGTCTTGGCTGGGGCCCGAGGTTTATCCCCAATCCCTGTGGCGAAGGCTCGAGGAGGTGTGTTAGGGCCCACATGTACAGGTAATGTAAGGAGCAGGACACCATGAGGAGTCTGACAGCGAGAGTCACCAGAATTGCTGTGGCTCAGGAAAGCAGTCAGAAGAACAGGAGGAGGAACAGGGTTTCATTCCACCCGCATTTGGACATGTAGAAAGGTGCAGTTGCACATACCATGTGCAGTAAGGCGTGCAGAGCGCATTTGACAGCATGCTGAATTTTCAAGCGGAGTATGTACAGATCGTCCGAGTGCACAGCTCTCCGTTGCTAGGCATTGCCAACCCCATCCACAGGACCAACCACCGCACATCCATCAACCACCACACTGAAGCCCTGACGGCTTAGATCAAACACGCGGTTGAGGCTCAAGTGGTTGTATCCCGCGAAGTACACTCCAAGGGGGCAGACCCCCCCACCGACAGTCGCACCCATCTCCTCCCGCCACCTGGTCACCCGAAGGGTGGTCTACGAGGTCTGCATCACCGTGACGAAAGTTTCTTTCAATCTGCCTTCGCCAATCGCGCATCAGCGCGGAGTAGTTCGGAGTATAAGTGCTCCAAATAATTCGCGCGCGGGCGCATCCCGCTCGATACTCCCGCTCGGTAACTCATGGGGTTTGGAGCGGAGTAGCTTTTAATCCGGTTTGGGGGTCGCAGATGTTGCAGCTTTAGACGGATCGGAAACTACTCCGCCGAAAGACACAGTCATCCTGTCATGTTGGGAATATTTCGAGGGATAGGAGATATTATTATCATGGCAGATTGAAGAAGCTGTTGTCACGGCTGTGTATTCGTTTGCGAGCAGTCTTTTTTGTTATTCGGGACCGCCCTAGCTTTCGAGGCTGGACCCGCGTGTGCCGCTCGCGTTTTCGAGCATGCTGGGCCTCTGCCGTGCCCAAGGCCCACGCGATCTGACGATCAGGAAGGATGAGCGTTTTGGGCGAGAAGACGAGGAGGACCAGCTGAGCATCTCACCGGGGCTCAGGGTGCATCCGGGACAGCTCCTTTGTGCAGGAGAGGCGCTGAGGCGGAGTAGAGCCCACTGCAGGGTGCTGAGGGCCGCAGCAGCACCCAGAGCGGAGCCCTGGGAAAAAGCAGCACCCAGCGGCAGCGTGCTCGCTCCCAGCGCGGAGCAGGAGAGAGCACCGTCCAGCGGAGAGCACCAGGAGGGGCAGAGGGAGCGCGCACCCTGCAGGGCAGGGTGTGGGTGGGTGGCAGACCGCCCGAGAGCCGGCAGGGGAAACAGCAGGTGCAGCTGCACACGGGGCGGCGAGGGCGGTGGGGGACGGGGGAACGAGGAACAGGAGGAGGAGGAGGAGGAGGAGGAGGAGGAGGAGGAGGAGGAGGAGGAGGAGGAGGACGAGGACGAGGACGAGGACGAGGACGAGGAGGACGAGGACGAGGAGGACGAGGAGGACGAGGAGGACGAGGAGGACGAGGAGGACGAGGAGGAGGAGGAGGAGGAGGAGGAGGAGGAGGAGGAGGACGACCGCTGCGCTGCATAGCTGAGGCCCGCTGAGGGTGTCAGACAGAAGGGTGGCCCTTTTCTCTCTTTGGCCGGGGCGCCCCCATTGCACATCTTGCTCCGTGATTCCAGCTATCGGGGTCCAAGCGACCTGAGCATTGGCCGTCGCATGGCGTCCCAGGTTCGGCAAGGCGAAGGAAGAGCAGGAAGGAGGAGGAGGAGGAGGAGGAGGAGGAGGAGGAGGAGGAGGAGGAGGAGGAGGTGCGGGAGGGTGTCGGGCGTGCCGCACAGGTGGCGACGAGGGGGCCGGACAGGGTCATCCGGAACCGCTTCAAGATGCGGCAGTTGCGCGAGGTTCGTAAGTCGGAGATGTGGTCCGAGGACCGAGAGCGGGAGGGAGAGGAGGGCCCAGCCTCGCGGCGTGGGGCCACCCTGAGCGGGCCACCTTCGCGCTCGCCACCAGCGCCAAAGGTGACCCGCTGCCCGCGCCTCTGCAGGCACGTCAAGTGTCGGCGGCGAGCGAGGAGGGGAAGCGAGGAGGGAAAGGCTTTCTCCGGAGGCGGCGGGACCTCTGAGAAGCCCTCGCGCCTTCTGAGAAGTGTCGTCTGCCTTCGGAGGAGGCTTCGACCACTTCTCGGGAGGCCAGGGGACTTCCGAGCCTTCTGGGCAGGCCTTCTCCTGCTCACCTCCCCCCCCTTCGCTCGCCGCCGACAGTTCGATCTCAGCCTGCCAGCACGTGCCCCCCGGAAGTCTCGGATCCGCCCCGCGGCGCCAGGGGCCCACTACTACCCGGGCGCTGCCGGAGGTGTCCCTGGCGCCTGCGGCGTCCCCGGGGAGGCCCCCGCACGGCTTCCGGAGCACCCCTCGCGCGGCCCAGCCGGGCCCCAGAAGCTCCGGTGGCCACAGGGGCACCTCCCTGGCCCCCCCCCGAGAACCTATATAGAGATCCGACGCTCCGAAAAAAAAAAACGGGCAGGCGGCTTTTGGCCGTTTTCGGCCTCTGGGGGCCCTCGCCGGGCCTCCCGCGGGAGTGTTAATACAACGACCCCGGACGTAGCACCGGCCCTGGGGAAGTGGTCCGGACCATTGGGGCCCACGCGCCGAGAAGATTGGAGCGGCAGCCGGGCGTCTGGGAACCGCGAGAGGCTCCTCGCCGTGGCAGTTCCCTCCGCGCCGGCCATATAGGGCGCGGTCGGCGCAGTCGCCTCTTGCACTCGCTGCCGCCGGTGGACACCTGTTGGGGTCGGGCCGAACGAGAGGGGGGGATAGGGAAGGGGAGGGGTGACGAAATCTGCTGCATGCAGCTGGTTTCGGCCCCGCCGCCGGGCCCATTCCTCGATACATGGGCGCCTCCCGGCGCCGGGGAAATCAGCTACGTGAGCTGATTCTCAAACCCCCCCTTTGCTATCCCTCCCTTTCGCCCGGCCCGATGGGGGGAGGGAAGGGGAGGGGAGGGACGAGGGTGAGGTCAGAACATATACCTTACCAGTGACGGGCTGTTTTTCAATCCTAGGAGTTTGGGAGGGTCGGGGACGACGTCGGGGTGGTGTGGTGTATACTTCTGCTCCCCGTTTTCTCGGGGAAACATCGACAATGTATACACCAGGATCCCGTATACACCAGGATCCGCATTCCTGTGCGAGTTTCAGTGCAGGGCTGGAAGAAGCGTCGGTGTATAGAGTTCGGATCCCCAAGATGAGGGCAAGCTGAGACAACGGTCGTTGGTCTTGAGGGGGGGAGCCTCGTCGCCACACGGCTGGACGCAGCTCGGAAAGCTGATGCCTTTGACCCGGGGAGGGGTCCAGGGAAAGATTTTCAGTTGTCGTTGTCGCACTTCGCATTGCTCCGAAACGGAGGACTACTACGTGTGGGAGGCGTTCTGCACGGACGAGGACCTCCTCGCTATGCGCGCCAAGTTCTCCACAGAGTTCTTCCAGCGGTTCGCCATGGCATACCGCAATTACGAGGAGGGGGGATGGGCTTGCCAAGGGCTTCCTCCGACACCGAGCGGGCTTCGAGATCGGACGGCGCGGGAGTATGCTCCGACGAGAAGTAAAACGGGGCGGGAGGCTTGGGAAGCCTCATGAGCCCATGAGGCCCCAGCAGGCCCAGGCCCAATGAAAGCTCCAAAAGCGCCCTGGGGGAACGGCAAAAAAAGGCGACCGGAAACAAACGGTAAAAACACGGCTCCAGGATTGGAACTGGAGCCTGAACTGGGAAAAAAGCGGCGACGGAATCGGCAACAAAACGGCGTCAAAACTGGCAAAAAACAGCGAAACGGAAACGGTAGAAAAACGGCCCTGTCGTTTCCAGGGCCCACTGAGCCCCAGGGCCCCCAGGAGGCTCCAGGAAGGCCGAGGACCCTCAGGAAGGCCCGAGGAGGCCGCACAGCGGACCCTCCCCGCGTGTCGACACCAGAGAGGGGGCATGGCGGTGACCCAAAGCACAACACCCCCCCCCCCTTCCCCTCAGACCTCCTCGCGCTGTGACCTAAATCGCGACGGAAGGTTCTTCGCAATTTTCGGCCTCCCGGGGCCCTCATTGGGCCTCGGGACCGTCCACAAAACGACTCCGGTTGAAACACTTGTCCCCAGCAAGGGGTCCAGACCTCTGGGTCGTGGCTCAAGAGACGGGGGTCTGTGCAAACGGGGGTCAGCCAGAGAGCTGGATCATGCAGGATCCTGCAGGGCCAGGCTCGCACTGACCCGGGCTTGGGCGCAGGCGCTCCTGCAGGATTTTGCAGGATCTTTCTCGTTGACCCAGGCTTGGGCGCAGGCTCTTGCAGGATCTTGCAGGATTCCGCAAGGCCTGACTGACCCGGGTTTGGATGGACCAGGGTCAGGACGAGTAGAGAGGAGGAGAGAGGAAGAGGGACGAGGATAGAGGAGAGAGGAGGAGGAGGAGGAGGAGGAGGAGGAGGAGGAGGAGGAGGAGGAGGAGGAGGAGGAAGATCCCCGATGGGGGTCGACGCCGTGAAAGAACCACGACGTCGGATCTCCGGGCCCCCCCCGGGCCACTCGACGGCCTCGCTGCGATCGCCGCTCCTCCCTCAGTCGCTCTCCTTCGGCGGGCCTGGGGTCCTCCCTTGCCCGCGGGCGCCCGGTCGGGGTCGGGCATGCCCCCCCTATACAGGAGGAAGCCATCCGATGCGGCCCGATGCTTGCCTGGCATCCTGGCGCGGCCGATCCGAGGCGATGTCGACCGAGTGCGGGTTGTGGCCCGATGCGGCGCACATTCCGCCTCGAAGCGACCTCCCAGTTTGATGCCGACGTTCTGCCCGGGGCAGCGTGAGATGCCGCAGAGAACAGGGATTCCCACCGTGAATACACGGGCGCAGGCACAGCTGTGGGTCGACGTGAATCAGTTGGCGATGCCGTGGTCGGCGGTCCGGGGGGAGCGCGCCGGTTGCGGCCAGAGCTGGGTCCCCAGAGGGGCCGCAAGCGCCTGTGCTCCCCGCCCTCACCCCTGCGCGCCGCCCCGACGTCGAGAGGCCATGCCCGCGCTCGGACCGCGCGCCGTCTGCACCACCAGACCAAGATCCACGGCCCGATCGCCGGCCAGAGATTTTTTCGTGCATCGACTCTTGGCCAGGCCAGGGGGGACCCAGCACGCCCAGGCCTGGCCACTCGAGACGCCAGGAAAACCAGACGCGTCCGGGCTCCCGGAGCTGGGCCCGAGCAGACGGGGGACGAAGCATCGCGCTGCACCTTCGCCAAGAAGCCCGCGCGGGCCTCCGCGAGCTGTCGTGCGGCCTTGTCTTCTTGGAGCCCGCCGGGGTACTTTTAAGTCGGGCGTGCCCCCCTACAGGGGGATTTTCGACGAAAACTAAGAAATACCCAGCACATACCCCAAAAGGGCTAAAAAATGCCCCCCAAAAAATAAGACCCAAACTATTTTTGGGATTGTTGTTTTTTTGTTGTGGGGTGTGTGTAAAGAATAAAAGGGTGTATTTTATATATATATATATATAATATATATATATATATATATATATATATATATATATATATATAAGGAAAAACAAAAAAAACAAAAAAAACGTCGAACACCCCCCCTGTAGGGGGACACGCCCGACACAAGGGTACTTCCCGGGGGACCTCCGGAGCCCTCTGCAGGGCACCCGCCTCGGGGATCCACGCCCCGACGAGCCCATATGGAGCGCCTCGGGCGGCCACGACGGAGGGCAGCCCGCAGCGCAGGGCAAGCTCTGGAGTGCACCGGCGGCGTCGCCGCCGTTGCCCTCGTCGAGGATCGGTCGGGGGCGGAAAAGAGGGGGGTGATGACTAGGGGGGGGTGGATATCATGGCGCGGGCCATGATATTTCCCCAGATTTCATGGCGCCTCTTCTTGTTTCATTACGTCCCTGGCCCCCCCGCTGGGCCGCGCACATGCCGCTGGTCATGATTTGCACCCCCCCCCCTCTTGGACACCCCCCTCTTGGCCGCTCCCGATCGGGGGTCCATGCATCGACCTCGTCGAGGATCGGGGGTCCATGGATCGAGGCTGCAGCCGTGTACGTTTTCGGCTCGCTTCGGAGCCCCCCCCTGGGAGGCCTCTGCCGGAGGCCTCCGGAGCCTTCCCCGATCGGGCTCTGGACCGGAGCGCGTCTCCTCTGCAGGGCACCTTGCTCACCGTTCCACTGCGACCGCTACCTTGGGCTCAACGCAAGTGTGAGCTGCTCCTCGAAGGAGAACGAATGGCATAAACAGGAACTTTCGGAGGTCACGTTGATGTTCTCTACTGGCGCATGCACATCTTATCATGATGCCTCTAAGGACCCGACTGCGGAGGGGCAGTCTGCTGTTGTTTGCGCCCTCTCGCCAGTGTTAGTTGTCAGTGGCTGAATTCTGTGTTATCCTCATTGCATTCACAGGTCCAGAACGATCCCCACGCCCTGGCAGAGTAACTCCAGCAGCGGCCGTGCTCACCATCCCTCTCTCGGAGATGGGGGGGAGGCCGGCGAGTGGCTGGCAGCGCGCGACATGCTGTTCACGTGCCACTACTCGCCTTCCCCCGACTCTGGGTACATTGCGACGCGCCCAGCTCGCCTCTGCCAGTGCGCGGCAGGATGGTGACGACGATGACGATGCTGATGGTGATGTTGATGATACGTAGGGGGCGACGGCGACGTCGACGCCACCGACGCCGACGCTAACCCCGACCCTGACCCCGACCATGCCGCCAATGGTGATCGGAGATTGGGGGTGAGATCGAAGTGGAACGCAGAGCCCCCCACCGGGAAATCGGTTTCGGTTTCGGGTTCGTGTCGTGCGTGCGGACTAGGCGAAGCTGCGTCGGCGAGCGAGAGAAATGACTCCGCTGCGCTGTGGCTAGGGCGGGTCAGAGTCGTTGATCCGTCTTGCCCCCCCCTCTCCGTTGGTCCAGCGGTGGCTCGGGTGTCTCGCCGTGTCCAGTGTCCCGTCGGTGTCCCGTCGCGGTGGGCGGGCGGTGCCCGGTTTGTCCCGCCGTGGTGTCCCGTCGGTGTTTCGTTGGTGTCCCGTCGGTGTCCTGTCGGCGTCCCGTCGGTGTCCCGCCGGTGTTCCAGACGTCCCAATCACCACAGACACCGCAGACACCCCAGGCATCACAGACACCACAGACACCCCTATACACCACTGACACCGCAGACACCTAGGGACATCGATAGGACAACACGGCGGGACAACACGGCGGGACAACACGGCGGGACACCGAGCGGGACACCGACGGAACACCGAGCGGGACACCACAGGGCCCAAGGGACCCCCACAGACCATGAGGGACGACGGGACACCCGCGGGACACCGACAGGACAACACGGCGGGACACCGACGGGCGGGACAACACGGCGGGACAACACGGCGGGACAACACGGCGGGACACCGAGCGGGACACCGACGGAACACCGAGCGGGACACCACAGGGCCCAAGGGACACCCACAGACCATGAGGGACGACGGGACACCCGCGCGGACACCGACAGGACAACACGGCGGGACACCGACTGGCGGGACAACACGGCGGGACAACACGGCGGGACACCGAGCGGGACACCGACGGAACACCGAGCGGGACACCACAGGGCCCAAGGGACCCCCACAGACCATCAGCGATCTTGGAAACCACCTCGATCTCATCAGCGATTTTGGAAACCACCTTCGTACGATCGGGACACCACTGAGGCGCTATCGGTACAACACAAGGGCACCATACACAAATCACAGGGACACCATCAGGACACCATCGGAACACCACCACGGGCACCTATCGGGACCCCATCAGGACACCATCGAGACACCATCGAAACACCACTAGAACACCATCAGGACACCATTCGGGACACCAATCGGGACACCAATCGGGGCACCAATCGGGACACCAATCCAGACACCAATCGGGACATCAATCAGGACACCAATCGGAACACCGACGAGACACCGATGGGGCACCGATGGGGCACCGAACGCACACCGACGGGGCACCGACGGGACACCAACGGGACACGCGGACCGACGGGACACCGACGTGGGCGTCCCGTGGTGTCCCGTCGGTGTTCCGTGGGCGTCCCGCTGGTGTCCCGTCGGTGTCCCGTCGGTGTCCCGTCGGTGTCCCGCCGGTGCCCAGTGGTGAGATCGATGGTGAGATCGATAGTGAGATCGAAAGTGAGATCGATTGGTGTCCCGATGGTGTCCCGTGGTGTCCGCGGTGTCCCGTCGGTGTCCCGTCGGTGTCCCGCGGGTGTCCCGTCGGTGTCCCGTCGGTGTCCTGTGGTGTCTGCTTGTGAGATGGATGGAGACATCGGTAGTGAGGCCGATAGTGAGATCGATAGTTCGAGTGGTGTTCCGATGATGTCCCGATTGTTATCCCGATGGGTGTACTTATAGTGTCCCTAATGGTGCTTCGATGGTGTCTCGATGGTGTCCTGGTGGTGTCCATAGAGGGACTTCAGGGGGGGTCGAAAAGAACCCGATGCGTCGACAGTGTGATTGGCCGTGAGGTCGATAGTGACATCGATCAATGGTGAGGTCGATCGAGTGGGGTCGTTAGTTGAGGGCACATCGCGACGCAGCATCGTCACCACGCGTCGTCGCCAACTCAAGGGCGCACCACCAGCATCGTCATCATCGCAGCCATCGTTGTTGTCGTCAATTGGTTTCTCCCCCCCAAAACCTCCTTGTCACTAGAAAGGTGGTCGTGTAGGTCACCAGATGATGATGGTTCTGTTCATGATGCTGCGGCCTATGATTACTGTTGTACCTGACTGCCGTAATGAGGATGATGGTGATGGCGGTGGTAATCACGATGATCGGAGGTTGGGGTTTGAGATCGAAGTGGAGCGAAGAGCCCCCCTCCGGGAATTGGTTTTGGTTTCGGATTCGTGTCGTGCGTGCGAGCCAGGCGAAGCTGCGTGGGCGGGCGAAAGGAATGACCCAGCTGAGGCTAGGGAAGGTCAGAGGCTTTGATCTGTCCTCCCCCCCTCTGGTGGTCCAGCGATGGCCTGGGTGTCCCGCCGTGTCTGGTGTCCCGTCGCTGTCCCGTCGGTGTCCCGTCGCGGTGGGCGGGCGGTGCCCGGGTTGTCCCGCCGTGGTGTCCAGTCGGCGTCCCGTTGGTGTCCCGTGGTGAGATCGATAGCGAGATCGATAGCGAGATCGAAGGTGAGAACGATTGGTGTCCCGATAGTGTCCCGTCGGTGTCCCGTCGGTGTCCTGCGGGTGTCCCGTCGGTGTCCCGTCGGTGTCCCATCGGTGTCCTGCGGGTGTCCCGTCGGTGTCCCGTCGGTGAGACCTCGGTGTCCTGTGGTGTCCCCTGGTGAGATCGACGTAGACATGGGCAGTGAGACCGATCGCGAGATCGATAGTTCGAGTGGTGCTCCGATGGTGTCCCGAGTGGTATCCCGATGGTTGTGCTGATAGTGTCCCTGGTGGTGCTTCGACGGCGTCTCGATGCCAGGGCCTCTGGCCGCCGCCGAAGGCCAACGGCGACCGCCACGGACCTCCGACGGCCTCTGAGGGCCTCCGAGGGGGGCCCCGCGGCGCGCCGGAGGCGGAGGCGGGCCGGGCTGCCCGGGCGCCGCGCCGCGCGTGCTGCCGTGCGGTCAGGGGGCGCGAGCGAAGGCCGCGCTGGGCTGAGGCAGAGCCAGGGGGCGGTTCATGCCGCGGCTGAGGCAGAGTTTTTGGCACTTGTCCGGTTCATGCCAGGCGGCGAGCGAGGGGGAGAAAATGAGGTGGAGAAGGCCTCGTCAGAAGGCGGCGGGGGCTTCTGAGAAGCCCTCACGCGCCTTCGGAGAAGTTTTTTCTCTGCGTCTTCGGGGAGGGCTCAGAAAACTTCTCAGAAGGCGGGGGGGGGGGCATCCGAGCCTTCTGAGAAGGCCTTCTCCTTCTTCTCTCAGGCGATCGCAAACAGGGATCAAGTGGGCGTGGATTAGCAACGGGCCCCGTCTCCATGGGAAATCGCGGATTTCCGCCGCCGAGCGAGGCGGCACCAGCCACATTTTGGGGAGGGCTCTCCCCCCGATCCATGGATTTGGCGACCGCGCGCCGAATCCGTGGATCGCTAATCCATGTTTGCGCGCCCCCGATCAGGGGCCCTCGCCGGGCCCCGTGACCGTCAAAGAATCGGCTCGGGAAGGACAGCCAGCCCTGGGGAAAGGGGTCGGGACTTCTGGGGGGGGGGCGTGCTCAAGAAAAAAAATCAAGACAGTGGGCGTGTGGGTCAGGAGCATTTGCTTAGCGTGTCGCGCCGCCGGTTCTGGCCCTCCGCGTTTCGATTCGACACGCTAACCACTTCTCAGTTGCCAGACCCCCGATGTCGTGATTTGTTCACAAAGTCGACCCCCAGAAGGTCTGGACCCCTTCCCCAGGACCAATTTTTCATCCTGAGGTTCCCGGAGCTGGAAATAGCGAAATAGCGGAAAACCTCCCGTCGTGATTTTTTCACAGCGCGAGGGCGTCTGGGTTTCCAGGCGTCAGGTTCACGATTTTTCCCCATCCTTCCGCCCCGCGGGGTGGAGCGACGCGTGTCGCTGGGGCCGCCGCCGCGACACGCTGAGCGTAGGAGGGGGAAAAACACAGACACAATTCATCCTCGATCCCCAAGAATATGTAAGAAAATGTGGGAAGTGGGGGGAAGACGGAACTCCAGAAACTATAAAGGAATATGGAGAATTTTGGGCTTCAGGTCTGCGATTTTTGATAGAAAGAGTTTCCTTTGGAGTCTTGTGCGGGGCCTTGTGCGGGGGACCCTGTGCGCTCTTGTGCGGTGAGCTTGTGCTCGCTGCTGTCGTCAAATTGGCATGCACCAGTTTACGAGCGATGGTATAGCAGCAGCAGGGCATGCAGAGTAGCAGCAGGGCCCCCTTGTACGCGACAGTTCCCGACCGTGGGTTGGGGGACCCATTCGTGGCCAGGGCTCGCCGTGGCCAGGGACGTCCTTTGGCTCCTCCTTCGGTTTATGTTCAAGTCGGGCATGTCCCTCGACGGGAGGAATCTTCAAACATAAACAGGCTGGGGAGCATGTTTCTATCATGTTTGATTATGTATGAGTCTTTGTTTGGCCATGCTTCATTTTCCTTCCAAAATCCGCCTGTAGGAGGACATGCCCGACCTAAGTTTATATCCTCCTTCTCCTCCTCCTCCTCCTCCTCCTCCTCCTCCTCCTCCCCCTCCTCCTCCTCCTCCTCCTCCTCCCCATCGTGATGTTTTTTTTTGAGTTGTGTATATTGCCTGTTGCTTTATCATCTGCTCCGCCAGTTGTTTCAACCTTCGACTCGTTGTCTTCTCGATGCTTCGCGAATCCGTACCAGTTCAAGTTGTGGATCTTGCCTGATGTTTTATCATGTGCTCCGCCAGTTGCTTCGACCTTCAATTCGTCTTCTTATCGATGCCTCGTGTGTCCCAACCAGCCCATCCGTAGACGATGTCCAGGCGAGTTGCCTTGATAAGGACAGTGTGGAAGCATACTGTGGAACAGGTTTGGGATCAGCCTGGTTGACCCAGGACGGGGACGAGAACGAGGAGGAGGACGAAGAGGAGGAGGAGGAGGAGGAGGAGGAGGAGGAGGACGAGGAGGAAGACGAGGACGAGAATGAGGACAAGGGGGAGGACAAGGTGGAAGAGGAGGGCGAGGAGGGAGTGGACGAACACGATGATGGGGTCTGATCAAGGCGCTCTTAGCCTCCTCGTAAGGATTTGTTTACGGCCCTCTGGAGGAAATGTTGGAGGGCATTGCGGTCCTCTTGGGGCTCTTTTGGTGGGTCTTGGGGCTCTCTTGGAGCCCTCTTGGAGGCCCCGTTGGAGCCCTGGATGCCTCTTGGGGCAATTTTTGAAGGCGTCGATCCACAGAAAGGGGGTCCTGAAATCAGCCCCCCCCCCCCCCCTCAAGAGCCGTCAGCACCGCCTCTGGGGGCCTTCTTGGGGCCTTATTGGGACCCTCTTGGGGCAGTCTTGCGGCCGTGCTGGGGGCCTCTTGGGCCTCTCGTGGGGCTCTCTTGGGCCACTTTGGGAGCATCCTGAGGCCTCCACGCTGTATCGGACGCCAAACGGCGAGAAGACACGCCGCACTGCTTGTTTGTAGGTGTTTGAGCAATAGTGGCTTTTCGGAGAAGTCCTGAGACGCCACTAGGAGCATTTGGAGCCGTCTTGTGGTGCCCCTGTGGCCTCTTGGAGGCATGCCCGAAGCCATCTTGAACCATCTTCGGCTGCCTTGAGCCATCTTGGGGGGCACCTTGGAGCACCAGGGGCCCTCCTGGAGCATCTTGGGCCATCTCAGGCCGCCCCGACGGCTCGCGCCCCCCCCCCCACTCCAAAGAATGCACGGAGGGTGGGGGGAGGGCACCCCTCCCCGAAGGAACGCAGGGGTTTGAATCTCGTCTGGCCACCTATACGCCCAGAGGGCCGGCGGGATTCCTCCACCCCGCCCGTGCTCCCCGCCCCGTCCCCTTTCCTATCCTCTGGTCGGGCTCCGAAGGCTCCCGCTCGCTGAGTCTTGTGGAGGCCCGATGGGGGCGACTGGTGCCGCCGAAGCGGGCGCGACACGATCAGGTCTCCTCGACCGCCTGCTCCTCTTCGCGCCCCCGTCGAGATTTTGCCTCGAGCGCTTCGGGGGTCCAAGAGTTGACGGTCGGCGGCGAGCGAGGGGGGAAATGAGATGGAGAAGGCCTCGTCAGAAGGCGGCGGGGGCTTCTCAGAAGCCCTCACGCCTTCGGAGAAGTTGTTTCTGCGTCTTCGGGGAGGGCTCCGAAAACTTCTCAGAAGGCGTGGGGACGTCCGAGCCTTCTGAGAAGGCCTTCTCCTCCTTCTTCTCTCAGGCGATCGCAAACAGGGATCAGGGGGGCGTGGATTAGCAACGGGCCCCGTCTCCATGGGAAATCGCGGATTTCCGCCGCCGAGCGAGGCGGCGCCTGCCGCATCTTGGGGAGGGCACCTGCCCCGATTCATGGATTCGGCGACTGCGCGCCAAATCCGTAGATCGCTAATCCATGTTTGCGCGCCCCCGATCCTCACTCCCCCCCCCTCGCTCGCCGCCCAGATGGGAGAGCACGCCAGCGGGGCATGCCTCCGTGGTTCACGGACGTTGTGGCCGCCAGAGGGCCGCACACGGCCAGGTTCCACGAGGTGGAGTGGAGCGACCTCCCGGCCTTCCTTCTCCCGCTGTACGGCAAGAGCCTTCCACGCTCGTTAGGGGAACAAGCAGTGGCATAAACACATCAACTCGAAGGTGATCGTTCTCTTGTTCATTGTTTTGCCAATGGGCATGGGCCCTCGCCCCCCCCCTCCCCCTCCCCCATGGAGTAGATCTTGGCTGTTTTGGTCGCCTGCTAAGAGCATGTGGGGTCTCCCCCATAGGACGCACTGCTGCAAACAGTCGCATTGAGAAGAGGTCCGGAGCCAGACACCCCCCCTCCCCACCTTCCGCCCATGTCGAAACGCCGAATAAGAAAACGCTCACAAGGTCCCCGCGGAATTCTCGGATCGGCGCCGGGGACCCCTGGCGACGCCTCCGGCGCCGCCCCTGGCGCGCTCCGTGCGCCAGAGAGGCGGGTCCAGCGCCGATCTGAGAAATCCGCGCTGATCTTCGAGTTGTTGTGTTTGTGTCACCGTTTGTTCCCCTACTCATATGCGAAAGCAGGGCAGCTTGCTTGGGTAGCAGCAGCTGCCTCATGGGCGTGGCTGCTGCGTCGCCCTGACCAGAGAGTTGAAGCCCATTCTAGGGACTTGGCGCGACCGGAAACGCTGCCGCGGGGCCTCTCGTCCGTGCTCGCGCGTTGGCTGGAGAGGTCCGGAGCGTACACAAGTTTGGATGCTTCTGTTTCCTTGTACTTGCTGCTTTCGACGTCGTGCTCTTGCCTATCAGGCCTTTACTGCCCTTCTTCAGTTAAGTTCAGCAATTCCGACAGTCTCTTCGGGGCCATTGCGAGGCAGCGGCCGCAGGTGTACAATGACACCGCCCTGCGATTGGTCTGCGCAGGGGCCATGCTCGGAGCCTCGGTGCTCTTGGCAGGAGCCGCGCGTGCTGGCGACAAGGCAGCAAACTGCTGCCGCGGCTTAGCATTGTTGGGTGTTTGGCTGGGTTTCTCCATACATGCGTTTGTCAGATGGTGGGCAGTGAACGTTCTTGGCGATGAGCACAAGTCCGTTTTGGCGCTGGACTGGTGCTTAATCGGCATCGTTGTCGCATTGACCATGCGGCATGCAGGTGTATCGGAGTGGATGTGCTCGTGCTGGTTGCGGAAGTTCGTCACGCTGTCGATCGCATTTATGTATTTTAACGCCGGCGTAGCAAAATTGAAAGCCACGGGTTGGGTGTGGTATTCTGGTGAGATTATCCGCCAGCTCACCCGGGACTTTAGACCGTGTTCAGTGTGGCCGTGGTTATCTGATTTTGTGATTGACTCCCCATGGATGGGCATCGCCCTTGGAATCGGCACCTTTGTTTGGGAGATTTTGCTACCCCTTCTAGTGGCTCTGGGCGTCCGCTGTGCATGAGAGGTTCTGATCTCAGTCGCTGTAGCAAACCATTTTGGGATTTACCTGCTCATGTTTCCTCCCTTTACAACCTTTGTGCATGCGCTCTTGGCTCTCATACTGGACCCGTTTGCGTATGTGTGGAAGAGCGATGACGTACCGTCGATTGATTCGCAGTGTGGGCATTTGGAAGAAGGCGTTCTGCCGGTCAAAGCACAACAGCGTGACGATCAGCATCATTCCATGCGTCTGCGGCGAACGCAGGTAGATACTGTCTCAAGTCAGCTGGGGAGTATCGAAGAACGCGCAGAAGGAAACACGTCCGCCGAATTTAAGGAAAAGTATAAGCTGCCATTGAAGTCCAAGGTGGGACTTTGGGCACTCACAGCTATCTTCTGCCTCTGCTGTGTCGGCTGGACTTACGTGGCAAAACGTGCCAGACACGACAAGGCTCGAGAGATGATCCGATTTATGCCATTCAGCGCTTTCTCGATGTATTCCAGCTATCCTTCAGCCCCGTTGGCCGTGCAAGGCTGGTGGGATCAGTCCATGGCACAGCAGGGCAGCACCACAGTCAACTGGCAGTGGCGGGCGTGGGCCAGGGGGCAAATGCCTGGTAACGAGGTGGCAAGCGCGATGCGGCCCCACAGCGTGGTGCTCACGATCGAAAACGAGCACAAGATAATGCCGGTATCAGTGTTCTGGAACCAGCATTTTCTCGTTGTCGTCAAGCCTCAGGGCACCTACACCTTGAAGACTTACGAGTCAGCCCATCTTGAGATACATGGTGGGCCAGGGAAGAGTGAGCATCTGTTGACAACGATCAAAGTCAGTGGTGAGGCGAGGCAGCGATTTGTAGTGCGGTCAAATCTGTGGCTCAAGCGACCGCAAGGCGTTGCCAGGCATCCCCGCCGCACTGACACAGAGGCGCAACTGGTGTAGCTCCATACTCCCTGTCGAGACACACGGATGGCTCCTCCTCTCCCCTTCTCTTTGCCAGCCTACTCCAGAACCTCTCAACCCTGGGGGTTACTTCGCCGGGCTGAGTATCGACAGTTCGTGGATGATCGTTTCGCTAGTGGTTCTGCTGTCATGGGGAGTTCGTCAGAGGGTAGGGGTAGCTCCTTCTCTCCTCCTCTCCTCCCCTCCTCCTGGTCCTTCTCCTCCTCCTGGTCCTGCTCCTCCGCCTCCTCCTCCTCCTCCTCCTCCTCCTCCGCCTCCTCCTCCTCCTCCCCCTGACGTCTGCAGGGCGCTCGAGGCCTGGGCGGTCTGCGGGCGGCGTCCACACGCCGAGGCATCTCCGAGAGCCGCCGCGGAGGCCCCGCGCCCCCGAGGTGCAGAGAGGGGCCCGTGCACGCCGGACAGAATTTGGCCGGAAAGAACTTGACTATTACCTTAGGTAGGACGGGGGAGAAGGGTGGACGGGGAGGTCCTCCTCCTTTTCCTCCTCCTCCTCCACCTTCTCCTCCTCCTCGTCCTCCTCCTTCTCCTCCTTTTCCTCCTCCTTTTCCTCCTCCTCCTCCTTTTCCTCCTCCTTCTCCTCCTACTCCTTCTCATCCTCCTCCTTTTCCTCCTCCTCCTCCTCCTCCTCCTCCTCCTCCTCCTCCTCCTCCTCCTCCTCCTCCTCCTCCTCCTCCTCCTCCTCCTCCTCCTCCTCCTCCTCCTCCCCCCTCTCCTGCCTATGGTAGTGGTGGTGGACAATCGGCCCATCAGACCAAAGGAGATCCGCACACCTGCGGCAGGTTCGTGTCGTGTCGACGCGGCTGCGACCCCAGCGCGGGCGTTCAATGCCGAACGCCGATCGTTTTAGGTTGAACTGTACACGCGGTGCTGGACACCAACACCAGCGTACAGTGCCGTTTATTTATACATGCTCCGCGTGCGGATCGTGTATTAAACATGCAGGGATTTAGTACTACAAACAAGGATAAGTTCATGCATGAATGTACTCATACATCAATAATGTATTAAAAATCTCAGATTTAAAATTCCGATGTATTAAAACTGCCCTGTAAGCACGACGCGAACTTGCCGTACAGAGCACGCTATGTCTGCAATGGGCTGGGCATGTTGCTTGCAGATGCCACGGTGAGGACAAGAACAGGGCAGGATTGCGCCTCGGCCTCCGGCTGAGGGCAGGCACGTCACATACGAAATGAGCCTGCCAGCAGGTGCCTCACTGAAGCTTCTCATCTCCAGTGGCCCTGGGGACCCACCGAAGACATGAGACACCTTAGGAATCGGCAGCGTCCCTCCTCCTCCTCCTCCTCCTCCTCCTCCTCCTCGTCCGCCTCCTCCCTCCTCCTCCTCCTCCTCCTCCTCCTCCTCCTCCTCCTCCTCCTCCTCCTCCTCCTCCTCCTCCGCCTCCGCCTCCGCCTCCGCCTCCTCCTCCTCCTCCTCCTCCTCCTCCTCCTCCGCCTCCTCCCTCCTCCTCTTCCTAATCCTCCTCCTCCTCCTCCTGCTCTTCCTACTCCTCCTCCTCCTCCTCCTCCTCCTCCCCGGCCTTCCTCATCCTCCTGTGGGACCTGGCCAGGGCCTTCGAGAAGGTCTCGCACGACATCCTGTGCAGCCTGGGTTGCAAGGACATGTTCCCCTCTGCATGTCCTGCGCGTGGTCATCGGGGCCCTCCGCTGGTGGCGCGCGCCACTCCTGGACGGCGTCGCGGGCGACAGTCTGCACCCGGAGAGCGGGATCGTCGCAGGATGCTCCTCCGCCGCCTGCGCCCTGCAGGCCTACCTGGTGTACGAGCCGAGGGCGCAGGCCACGACCCACCCCGAAGGTCGGCATCGCAGTGCACGCGGACAGCATCCGCCAGGAGGCAGCTGCGAACGATGGCGGCCCGTGCGTGGACCTCGTGGTGGAGAGGCCGCTCGTGGGCGCAAGAGAGTGCGCTGCACGACGAGCTCGAGATGATCCTCCTCCTCCTCCTCCTCCTCCTCCTCCTCCTCCTCCTCCTCCTCCTCCTCCTCCTCCTCCCCCTCCTCCCCCTCCTCCTCCTCCTCCTCCTCCTCCTCCTCCTCCTCCTCATCCTAGGGAACCATCCGAGGGAACAGCGACGCCATCACGGAGGAGGACATGCGCAGGCTGGCGGGCTTGGGCCTTCCCAGAAGGAAGCTTGCAGCATCGACCAGGAAGCTTGCCCAAAGGTCCAAGCGCGCAGGCAGACACCAGAAGAGCCAGACGTCGGTCCGCCATCTGGGAGCTGGTGTTCGTGCGGGAGGTCGACGGCGCGGTAGCACTATCAGGAACAGCCACCCAGGCCCAGTGAGAGGCAAGAGGTGTAAGGTGGCCAAGCAGCGGCTCGTCATGGCTTATCGCGCGGTCAAGGTTTACAAGAAGACGTGGCGCATCCTGCACTCGGCCATCCTGCCCATGAAGAAGTGGGGCGGCGAGGTCAGCAGCTTCACCCTGCAGGAGCTCGACGGCATGAGGCGCATCACCAAGCAGGTTGACGGGCACGGCCACATGTCAACGGACGTGTTCGGCGCCATCCACCCCAAAGTCGACCCCATCGGCAAGGCCGCGTTCATGCCCCTGGGCCGCTACCTGGAGGAGGTGTGGAGGGCCACGGGCAAGCGGTACCGACATGGGAAAGTGCTGTCCATCACCACCTTGCGTAGAGTGTTCGAGCAGGCCTTCCAGGACAACAGTGATGGCAGGTCTGAGGCAGGGCCCATCGGAGCGTCGCTGCAGGCGACCGCCGTGGCAGTGTGGTTGGTGCAGAGTGCAACGGTCTTCGTCTCGCCACGGTACGGCACGCTGCCCGCACTCGGGCACGCGCCCAAGCGTATGGAGAAGCTGTACCTGCGCGACGTGCTTGACCGAGTCCGTGGGCGTGCCACAGACAGCGTACGACAGCGAGCAGGCCTGGACGAGCATGCGCTCCCAGACGTCTGGTGGGAGGTCGTCGCAGCGACGGTCGGTGGCAAGCACCTGGCCCCGCTGGATTAGTGGGCCATCACCGTGGGCGGCACCTACTTCACGGGTGACAAGATGGTCGGGTGGGGCTACGACGAGAGCGCGGGCACGTGCAGGCGATGCGGCGTGCGGGGCGACCTGACCGCCTGAGCTCGTGTATGGCCTCCTCCGAGGGCTTCAGAACAGTGACCCCACCTCCGCTTTGTCTCCAGCAGCTTGCGCGAGGGAACGAATGTAGCTTCGGTCCGTTGTGTGCGCGTGCCCCGTCGCTGCCCGCGCTGCCCGTCAGGCCCGATGTGGCTTGTCCTAGGGCGCCTGAGAAGATGATCGTGCGTGCTTGTGTTGAGGTCAGCCCGTGCCTATCGACAGTTTTGCTTTCGAGCCCGACCTGCCTCTTGCGAGAGATCCGGAGGGCGGGCTGGGCGGTGGTTCAGCGGGGGCGGGACGGGACTGTTCGGAAGCTCCTCGGCTCTCTCACCTCCCAGCTCCCTCCCTCCGCTCACGCGGCCGAGCTGCAAGGCTACTGCGGAGGGGCAGACTATGCAGACGACAGCCTGCCGTATGTTGGCGACAATGCGGAGGCGTTGGCCGCCCGAGCGCGCGGGTGCGCGTGCACCACCAGCCCAGCGTGGAAGGATGTTAGGCACTGGCGCCTACTGCGGCGCGGCGACCTCGCGCGCAGTGTGGGTCTCAATGTGAAGGCGCACCAGGACGTTCCCGCCGCCCCTCAGACGGCGCGTGAATGCCGGGTCGTTCTCAACTCCTGGGCCGGCGAGGCGACCAAGGAGGCGCTCAACCTTTTGTCCAGGTGGGCCCAAAACGAGGCGGCCTTGGAGGATGCCTGAGGCGCGGCGTTGACTGCCGAACCTGGGGCGTGTGCTGG
>CAUYUJ010015493.1:960923-988423 GCA_963575745.1 Prorocentrum cordatum | reverse complement strand
CCACGGCTCGCGAACCCGACGCGCGCGCGACGTCCTCGCGCAAGCGCGCCCCCCCCCCAGGTAAGTACCCAGGGCTCCGCATCGTCTGGCCGACCCCCAATACCCCGCTGGGCCCTGACAGCCCAGGCTCCACCAGCCCACACCCGTATATCTGGGGATATACGCCCCGCGAGACCCGAAGCGCACAGCCGACGACGTCCCCACCCACCCACAACCCGGCGGGAACGTCGGCCAGTGAGCCCGGGGCCACGCCGGCGAGGCCGTGGGGTCGGCCATATACCGACGACATATCGAAGCCGAGGGCGCGGCCCCCCCGCGAGCGCGATGCTCCGCCGCGCCCTCGGCCTGCTCTGCGGCGGCAGCCCCTCGGCGGAGGCCGGGCCGCGGCGCGCGAGGCCCGCGGCCGGCGCCGAGCCCCCCCCCGCGCCGCCCCCGCGCACGGGCCGCCCCGCCGCGCCCGCGGAGGCCGGCGAGCCGCCCGCGCCCGCGCGGGCCGCGGGCGCGCGCCCCCGCGGCGGCCTCTGCGCCCGGCCGCGCCTCGGCGCCCCTGCCGGCGGCCCCGCCGCCGGCCCTGCCGGCGGCCCCGCCGGGGGCGGCCCCGCCGGGGGGCGGCGCCCTCCCGCAAGCCGCCGCCGGTGGGGCTCCAGTCGGGCGTGTCCCTCTGAAGGAGGAATCCTCGAAGTATATAGTCCTTGGGGGGCGATTTCCCGAGGATCTTAAGCGGCCCTTTGTGCCCTGCTTCCTGCCGGGACTGTTCACTTGTTGCTCCTTCCTCGTGCACGGTCCGCCTGCAGAAGGACATGCCCCCAGAGATCCGACGTCGTGATTTTTTCAATTCGGGGTCCCCAGAGGTCTCGACCCATCCTCCAGGACCGGTTTTTCATCCTGAATCGATTTTTGGCGGTCCCGGGGCCCAGCGAGGGCCCCTTGAGGCCGAAAATAGCGAAAAACCTCCGTCTTGATTTTTTCAATACGTTGGATCTCTGGGCCCGACCTCAGGTGGGGCCTCGGCGCCGCTGCCGGCGGCACCGCCGCCGCCCGAGGCGGGCGCTGGGCGGCCCGGCGCCGCCGGGGCGTCCTCGCCGCCGCCGCCGGCGGCGGCGGCCTCTCCGGCGGGCACGCGGCTGCCCGACGTCGCCGAGGAGCCAAGCCCCGCCGCGTCGGGGGCCAAGCGTGATGAGCCTGTATTCCACCACCACAAAGTGGAGGGGAAGGAGGGGGGGGGCGAGGAGAAGGAGGACGAGGAGGAGGATGACCCCACCCCCTCCAACTTATGGTGGTGGTGGTGGTGGAAAGCACGCCCATCAAAGCGGGGCAGGAGTTCTGTGGCAAGTCGGGCACGTCCCTCCCTGCAGGAGGAGCCTTCAAGACCAGCCGGAACAAATCGTCTGGGGGAACGACTTTCCTGCTATTGCCCACCGTTTTCGCATATTTTTGGACTTTAGTTATCATCTTGCTTCCAGAAGCCGCCTGTGGGAGGACATGCCCGACCTGAGGTTTGTGGGCACGTTCGGCCCCGGGGCGACGTGGTGGGGGGGGGAAGGGGCAGGCGAGGCATCTGGCGGTCGTACGGGCCGCGAAGGCGGTTCCCTGCCGCGGCGCAGCGGCTCTTCGCACTGGCCACGGTGAGTAGGCTCACAGGGGGGGCGCGTCGACGCCCCATCGGCCTTCCATCGCCGATATGGGACGCCCAATCGCCCATTCATCGCCGATAGGGGCCCGCTAGCCCATCCCTCTCAGGACCGTGCAGACGCGCTACCGAGGGCCTAGTTATATAAGCCTATCGCTCATCTATCGGTAGGGTATCGACGATGGCAGGTCGATGTTCCCCTCTCCCCCTGAGCTGGTCCCCCCCCCATCGTTCCCCGCGATTGCAGCCCCCCCCCCGGATCGTAACAACAGCGCGTCGGGATGAAACCATTGTCCCGTCTGCATTGGGGGTCCACGCTGCGACAAAAAGCAAGCATGACGTCGAGGGACTGGGAAACAGGACGGCCTCCCCCCGACGCCGGTGCACGGGGTCCGGCAGCCCCGCATTAGCCGGGACAGCTCCTCCGGGTGGAGCGCATCCATGGTGAGGCCCAGGGGAGAAGCAAGGACCACCACCACCGAGAACCCCTTGGGGGGGGGGGCCGACCCCTGGGCGGTGGCGCGCCCGAGCGCCACCCAGAACGGGACGTCGCTCAGGTGTGCCACCGCCCAGGGGTCGGTCCTCCCCGATGGGTTCGCGATTGCGATGGCCCGTGCTTCTCCCCTGAGAGGCACCGCCGCTGGCCCGCCATGGACTTCAGTCACCTCCACCACATGCACACCAGCCGGGACACGTTCACCGACTCCACCGACGACTCGCCGCGCGACTGCACCCCAGAGGCGGGCGTGGCGCGCACCGGCTCCTTCAGCGCCTCGGCGCTGCTGCAGCGCGTCCGACCGGCGAGCCTCGGCGCGGGCTGGGCGGCCTGGAGCAGCGATTCGTTGCAGCACGCCCAGAGCAGCGACTCAATCGTGTGGGCCCCTGCGTCTGAGGCGTCGCTGACCGGGCCCACTTGGGGCCAGTACCTGCTGCGCCCCCTCCGCTTCGTCCGCGCACTGGCGAGCCCCACGGCGCCAGATGGCCTGCGCTACTGCGCCATGGTAGAGAGAGCGCTGTCGGAGGGCGCCTCCTCGCCCACGGCGGCGGCGCCCGTGCCGCGCACGCTGCTGCCGGACGGCAGGGAGACGGTGTGCGCCATCTGCACGGAGCCCTTGCTGCCTGGGGAGCCCGTCCAGCCGATGCTAGGCTCAGCATCGTCCAACCGATCCCCGTCGCCCATCCCCATTGGGCCATTGCAACTCAGCCCTACGAGCCCAGACCACCAGGTGGGCACAGGTCCCGCGAAACCCACAGAGAACTACATATAACATATACCCCAACATGGGCGGGTAGGTCGGTCAGCGGAGCCAAGGCCACGCCAGCAAAGGGATCGGTTCAACGATACTCATAGGCTGCATCCACCTCTTCCACTCGGGCTGCATAGAGGGCCACATCCGGGCGAGGTGCCAGTCCGCCTCCCAGGACGCCGCGCTCGAGGGCGTCGTGCTGTGCCCGCTCTGCCGCGGCCCGCTGCTCGCCTGCTGCGAGGAGCAGCTGCCCGACGAGGAGCGCCGCTTCGCTGCGCCGCTGGGCGCCGAGGAGCAGCTTCCTGTGGAGGAGGAGGAGGAGGAGGAGGAGGAGGAGAAGGAGGAGGAGGAGGTACCAATAAAGCTACCCATCCCTCGCCGCCGCGGCAGGAATCGCCTCGGAGTTCTGGTCGGCGCGCCACCCCCTTGGGAGAGGTCCGGGGAGCAGCGCCATCAGCACCCTGCCGTCCCCCCAGGAGCGTGTCGCCGCGCCGCTGGGCGCGGGGCGTGCCCCGGAGCCTGGTGACCCGAGCACCCCGGCGAGCATGGCTAGCGCCGTCTGAGGCGCGGCCATGCGGGGTGGGTTGGCGGTTGGCGTTGAGTCGGGCATGTCCCCCTACAGGAGGAATAGTCCGACCATAGTCACAAAAGTAGTCCGGGGGCGATTACTCTACGACTTCTGGCCAGTTTCAAGGTCCGCCTGTAGGGGAACATGCCCGACCTCAGGTTGGCGCCGAAGGTTGCTCCCTCTTCATCGCGCCCTCCTCGTCCACCTCCAGCCTCGGCATTTGTTTTTGTTTTCTTTTAATTCGGCTTCCCCACGACGGAAGGAGAGCAGCGTCAGTCTGGAGCAGGGCCGCCCTCTGCTTTCCGCCTTGCCACGCTCCAGCTCCGCCAATGCATCGGCCGGTGGTCGAACTAGAAGAATCGCGCGCACAGCGCGCCGCACAGAATTGGAGCTTTTTTGGCTGGCGTGTTCAACCCACTCGAGCCTCAGCACGCTCTTACCTAATCTCGTAGGCGCGACCGGGACCTCAGGCCACGACCACGCCAAGTTGGCGAGGTGGCAGGCAAACCGGCCGCGCGTTGTGCAAGACGATTGATATAAGTGGCGACCCCCTGTAGGTTTGTCGGCAGGCCGACGAAATCATCAAATAAAGATCTGAATGATACCTCCTCGTGGGTTCCAAATGATTGGTTGTAGGAGTCAATGTGTACATCCCTCATGGTGGCGGAGTCCCATGTGCGTGTGTGTGTGTTTGTGTGTATGTGTTGTGTGTTGTGTGTAATGTGTTGTGTGTTGTGTGTTGTGTGTTGTGTGTTGTGTGTTGTGTGTTGTGTGTTGTGTGTGTTGTGTCTTGTGTGTTGTGTGTGTTGTGTGTTGTGTGTTGTGTGTGTGAGAGAGACGCGATGTGTGGAACATAGATATGTGTGAAACTCTAAGTTCGGAGCCCTTTGCGTGCACCGAGCAACCCACCGCGCCCCACCGCGTGCCGCGCAAATCACCTCGCAACCGATTGCCAAGCCCACAGCGCCACCCGCCGCGCAACCCACGGCGCAACCCACCTCGCAGCGCAAACCGCAGCACATCCCACCGCGCAACCACCATACCCCACCGCACAAACCGCCGCAACCCTCCGCGCAACCGACCCGTCAACCCACTACACACCGCGCAGCCAGCTACGCAACCCACCCGCAACCGCGCAACTACCTTGCAACCAGCGCCCAGCCAACAGCACAACCCACTGCGAAATCCACCCCGCCGCGCAGCCCACGGCGCAACCACGGACCACGGAGAGAGTGGCCAGACATGTGAACGCCAGGCAATTTTTCCCCACCGCGCTATCAGGGCGAGAATGGCCGTATCCAGGCACACCGGGCCAGCTCCTTGCATCAAGGGAGGATCAACCACCCGGACCTGACAACTGGCCCGTACTGAACGGCCACGGGAACTAAACAGCCCTTCCCTGTCCAATCTCTTCGTTTACTACACGGCCTCGCGTGTCGGGGTGCTCATTGTTGGGGGGGGATTTTTGGCCATCTAGTGCAACCGAAGTGAGAACGAACCCCATCAGGTGCAATGCGAACCGATCCGAAGCACGCCCCGATATCCGGTTCCGAGCCGATGTCCCGAGGCGGCGCTGCCGGCGGGTCCTACCCCCCGTGGGTGCGCCGCCGCGTGGGTGCTGGGCCGTGCCCGGCCCCGCGTGCCGTCCGCCACGGACTCTGCGCCCGCCCGACGTGGGGCCCCGCCTCGTCGGGCGCGGGCGCGGAGTCGTCGTCGTTTTTGGGAGTGTCACCTCCTGGTGTTGGCGCCGTGTTTCGCAGCTGTTTTGCAGCCTCCCACTTGGGTATTCCAGAATCTTCACACGATCGTCGTCAACAAATGTAGTTCGTTCTGCATGGCATTTTGATGTCACGTAGCCGGGCTGATGACCCCCCCCCCTCGTCCTCATCCTTCGTCCTCGTCGTCGCCGCCGCCGCCGCCGTCGTCTTCGTCGTCGTCGCCGTCGCCGCCGCCGCCGCCGTCGTCGCCGTCGTCGCCGCCGCCGCTGCCGCCCTCGTCGTCGTAGTCGCCGTCGGTTTCGTCGCCGCCCGAGGAGAGCGGGCTGACGCTCCTGGTGTTCAACGCGGGCGTCGAGCTGTGCACGGCCCAGGTCCGCGCGGACTCCCGCCGCGGCCGCCCCCCGAGCCGCCCTGCCGCGCTCACGCTCCCTCTCTCCCCCCCCCTCCCTTCTCCCTGTTTCCCCCCTCCCTCCCTCCTCCCCCTCCCTCCCTCCCTCCCTCCTTCCCTCCTTTCCCCCTCCTTCCCCCCCCCCACCACCTCCTCCTCCTCCCTTCTCCCTCCTTCCCCCCTCGACTCAGGTAACTCGTACCCGCGTTCAGTGCCTCGGGCAGTGGACCAGTTCACGGTCTAGCCTTTGGGCCACCGTCCCAGGCGTTTTGGATCCTATCTTAAGGATAGTCTCTGGGCCTTTTTCGAGTTCTGTGGCTGGACGAACCAGGCCCCAACGGAGTGTTCTTCTTCTTCTTCTCCCTCCTTCCCCCCTCCCTTCTCTATCTCCGTCCCCGCAGGCCGCCGTTCTGGATCGAGCTGCGCTCGGCAGGACGCCCTGGGGCTGAGACCGGTTTGCTGTGCTCGGCTTGGGGGCCGCCATCTCGGCGGTCAACGCCAGGGAGTTGCACTACAGTCAACGCGCATAGTAAGGACAAACGACTTTTTCAAGGGTACCCTTGGGTCCTTGCCTGCCTCAGCCTCTGCGGCCCGTCCCTAGCAATTTGCGCAGGCCAGTTTCTCAGGTTCCCTGGGTGTTTGGCCGCCTGCCGCCCAGAATACTTCAACTTCGGCCTCCAAGGGTCTTGCGTCCTTACCACGCGTCCTTACTATACGTTTTCACTGTACTGCTTGAACTGCCTGAGCATGCGCTTCGTTGTGCCCGTCGGAGTGGCTTCGAAGGGGTTGCTGACTTTGATCTTGTCCCTCGGAAGACATGACATCGGTGTGTTTTTCATCGGCGACTTGACCCCCCCTCCGCTACTCTGAGAGAGCGGAGTCCGTTCTGCTGAAGGCGGATAGGGGGGGTTCCGTCGCATTCTTCGTCCGCCTCGGCCTATCATGGCTACTCCCCTGGAAGCTGGACCTGGCCGTGTCGCAGCTCGCAGTTCGGTGCTGCCGCCGCCGCCAGCGCCTCCGCCCGCCTCTCTGGCTTCCGTGACGGACGAGTGCAAGATCAGCAGCAAGCTCGAGAAGAAGTTGAACCTGCGTGCCAAACCGAAGCTCAAGAAGAAACAGTACCAGAAGCGCCCGTGTGTGACGCCTACTCGGCCGATTACGCCGAAGAGCCCGAAGCGTCGCTGGACCAAGCATTTCAAGCAATAGAAGGGGCACAAGAAGAGCAAGAAGCAGGAGGATGTCCCGAACCTGGAGCCGAGGAAGATGGTGCTGCCGCCCCGTGCGCCCCCGCCTGGGGAGGTTTCTCCGCAGGACCCGTACGCGACGAAGGTGCAGTCGCCTCCTTCGCTTACTGCGGGACGACGTGCGCCGAGGACGCCGCCACGTCGCAGCACGTCGTGAAATACTACATCGTGGATTCCTGATCCCCCGAGGGCGCCGACTCACCGGTGGAGGTGAAGCACGAGAAGAAGATCAAGAAGAAACATGAGCCTAAGAAGGAGAAGCAGAAGGAGAAGGAGAAGGCTCGTCTCGAGCCTGAACTCACAGGTGGCCCTTTTTACGGAGGATGGGGTGAATGAGCTCTTCAGTGCTACGCCGGCCTGTGCTGCGAAAGAGGCGGGCTTTCAGGTGTGCGCTTTTCGAAAGGAGGCTGGAGCTTATGGTGCTTCAGATGGTGGCGATGGGCTCCCAAATTGTAGCGTTGACGGGTTCGAGACGATGGACGTGGCCCGGAAGCAGAAACTCATTGCTTTGGGTCACCTGCGAGAACGGGCCAGTGCGTCGTTCTCCTGGGGTCTCTCGCCGAGCCGAATCTCGTCGTCTACATCCTAGGTGAGAGCTCCTATGGCATCACGGGGCCGGGTTTATTTTCCTTGGCGGCTTAGTGGACTCGGCCGGGTTCTCCTTGTTGTCCTACGTCTGTCTCGATTGGGTGCCATTTCGGTTCAAACCTCGTTCCCCCCCTGCGCGGGCGCCTCTGTGCGAAGTCGCGTGCAGCAGTGGTCCACAGCAAAAGCTTTTATCTCCGCCCCAACCCCGTCCTCCATGCTCCCCATCCTCTCTCATCCTCCTTCCTCTTCCTCCCTCCGCATCCCCATCCTCCCGCCGTCTTTTCTCCAGCTTCTTCGACTGCTCGGTGCCACAGCGCCACCGCTCCGCCCCTCCAGAGCGGCCGCGCCACGGAGCGCACGCGGGCGTCCGTCCATCCAGCCGCCTTCCCCGATCCCTGCCAGGCGTGTCCTGGGCCCAGGGTTAGTGTATATATGACACCGGGTCGAGGGTTCACAGCCCCCCCCCAGGCGGGGTGGGATGGGCCCCAGGGTTCCACAGGCCCTCCCCCAGATAGGGTTGGGGGCCGACGACGACGACGACGACGACGACGACGACGACGACGACGAAACACCACCCCACACGCACACGGGGAGGGGAGGGGGGCCGGCACTCCCCATCACCACGCCACGCCCACAGGGCCACGACCACCGGTGCTGTGGCGGCGATCCCATTCGCGAGGCTCAAGGGCGTACCCATCCATCGGGGGGGGGGGGGGGGGGGGCGATCCCATCAGCACTGGGGGGTGGAAGGGGGCCAGAACCCTGGATCACATATGCAATGCTGGTCAAGCCAGGAGGGTGCATATCCATCCGCCGATCTTGGGCCCAGGATGGGTATGGCCAGAACTGGTGTGTATGTTCAGTTGGCGTCCTCGTGTCCCCCCGCGACCCTCGTGTGCAGGGTGCCTTGCGCAAGCGGCTTCGGTGGCCCATGGTCTCTTCACACCTATTGATGGTGGTCTCGTGGCCCCTTCGGCGCGGGTGGCCCTTCGGTGGTCTCTGCAGCCTCTGGCGCCCTTCTGGCGCCCTTCTGGCGCCCTTCTCGCCTTTGGGCCTGTGCCCTGTGGGCGTGGGGAGGGCGCCTCCCCCGATCCACGGATTTGGCGACCGCGCGCCAAACCCATGGATCGCCAATCCATGTCTGCGCGCCCCCGATTTGCGTGTGGCCCGCGTCCCCTTGTCTCGACGCCCCCCGTGCGGAGGAGGAGGAGGATGAGGAGGAGGAGGAGGAGGAGGAGGAGGAGGAGGAGGAGGAGGAGGAGGAGTTGGAGGAGGAGGAGGAGGAGGAGGAGGAGGAGGGGGGAGGCGTGGGGGGGATCCGCTTGCGTGTGGCCCGCGTCCCCTCGTCTCGGTGCCGCCCCGTGCGTGCGCCGGCGCGCGCTCCTCGGGCCCGGGGAGGCCCTCGCTCCGCGGAGGCCCCCGCGCGGAGGCCTCCGGAGGTGCCCGCGCGGAGGCGTCCGCGCGTCCTCGGGGGGCCGTCGTGATCGCTGTTCTCGCTGTGCTCGGTGTGCTCGGTTGTGATCGGTGCGTTTCTGATCCTCGCGGTCGTTGCGGTCGCTGTTATCGTTCTGATCCCTGTGAGCGTTGTGATCGTTGTGATCCTTGTGAGCGTTGTGAGCGTTGTGATCGTTGTGTTTGTGATCGTTGTGAGCGTTGTCATCGTTGAGACCGCTGTGATCGTCGTGAGCGCTGTTGCCGTTTTCACCGCTGCCAGCTCTGCTGTCGCTGTCGCTGCGCGGAGGCCTCTGCAGGCACGCACGGCCCTCGCGAGGGGGGCTCCCCCTCGCGCGCGGGCTCGGCCTCGGTGGCCCGTGTGCGTGTGCGTCGCCTGCGCGCGGGAGTGGCCGCCCTTCACCGGGTGGGGGGGGGGGCCTTCGATGCAGGCCCGCGGGGCCCCCGCCCCCCCCAGGCACTGGCCCGCGCTTTGGTATTGGAGGAGGTGGAGGAGGGAGGAGGAGGAGGAGGCGGAGGAGGAGGAGGAGGAGGAGGAGGAGGAGGAGGCACTGGCCCGCGTTTCGGCATTCGGCCCCCAGGCACAGGCCCGCGCCCGGATTGTCTTTCTCTTTCGGAGCCAGGGAAACGGGGCGCCCCGCGGCCGAGGCGAGCGGCGGAGGAGGAGGCGGAGGAGGAGGAGGAGGAGGAGGAGGAGGAGGAGGGGGAGGAGGAGGAGGAGGAGGAGGAGGAGGAGGAGGAGGAGGAGGAGGAGGAAGGACGAGGGGAGGAGGAGGAGGAGGAGGAGGAGGAGGAGGGAGGAGGAGGAGGAGGAGGAGGAGGAGGGGGAAGGAGGGGGAGGAGGAGGAGGACGACGAGGCGCACGAATAGGTCACTCCTGCCCAGGGTCACCCTCTCAGCTCCCGCCCACACTGAGCAGGGTCCCGCTCTCCTTCCCGCCGCCCCTGCCCAGGGGCATCCTCTCAGGTCGCTGTCGGTGTCGCCGCGGGGTCGCTGTCCATGTGGGACAAGCTCGGGGGAGCATGAAGTCGTGATCATGCTGCGTCCCAGAATTTCCGAGGGTTTCAGGTTCTCTCACTGCTCTTCGCGGGCTCCGCCAGATCCTCCAGAACTCCTGAAACCGATCCTGAGACAATCGCGTCACGATGCCACTCTCGTCCTGCGAGCGTCGCCTGCCCAACAGCGGCCGCTGCCGGTTCTGGACATCGTGTGCTGGTGGGCATCGCCCCTAGGTTTCCCGTGCCCACAATCGGGCGTGCCGAACCCCCGCGAGCGGGAGCGGGCAGCGCACCCCGCTGCCCCGCCGCAGAGAGGAGGGGGGTCGAACGCCGGCTGCGCGAAGCAGAAGAAGAGGAGCGCAGCAGCAGGGGAGGCGCCGGCGGCGGCGTTCTCGTCGACGCACACAGCGACGACGACGACGACGACGACGACGACGACGACGACGACGACGACGACGACGACGGCGACGGCGACGAGGGCGCTGGCGGCGGCGGCGGTGACGGCGGCAGCGACGTCGGCGGCGGCCGTCGCTGCGGCACCCCGCGAGGCCGCGCTGGGGCGCGGCGTGCGGCTGGCGCTCGCCTTCCTCGCCTGCTTCTCCGCCCTGGCCGCCTGCCGGTTCCTCATCACCCAGGCCAGCCGGGACCGAGGACCGAGGATCGAGGCTTGCCAGATCGAGGATCGAGGATCGAGGATCGAGGATCCCAGATCGAGGGCCGAGGACTGCCAGTGTGTCACCCTCCCCGTGCCTCGATCGAGGATCGAGGCTGCCCGGTGGTGTTTCGCTTACCTTATGCCCGCAAGACGCCACGAGGCTTCTCGTCGCCACGACTGGATCCCCACAAAGTCCTGGTTAGAACGCGCCCCAGGCCAGCCTCGGCGCATGGTCCTCCTCGTCCGCGCTCGAAGTTGCAGGACTGAGTTGATCATCGATTTGTTTTAAATCCCTTTCGCGCCACCAGGAGCCTCGGCGCATGGTCGTCTTCCTCGTCCGCGTTCGAAGTTGCAGGACTGAGCTTTTTCCAGCGAGTTGGTTCAAATTCTTTCTGCGCCACCAGAAGCCTCCTCGTCGCCCCGGCTGGATCCCCCTCGACATTCTGATCAGAACGCAGCCCAGGAGGGGTTCAGGGGCCGATGTTTGATCTCTGAGCCCCAACTTCCTGGCGTCTTGAAAGCATACAGTCGGGGCGCTGAAGAAGGAACCCGTTTCGTTGGGGAGGGACTCTCTGCTTATTAATTGTTGGACAGTTTGTTTTAGGTTTTCCTTAGGCTTTCGACGGGAAATTGAAGTGAAACTTATGGAAAAAGGGCCTCGTTCCTTATTTAGGGTGCCTTAGGTTAGCTCAACGCCCCGACTGCAACAGCGAAATGTATTTGGTGGCCTCTGTCGGCTCCAGGGGGGCAATTCAGGGTCCCACCAGGGCTGTTCCAAAACTGATCGGGTTGGAAGACCGGTCGCGGGGAAGGGGTCCAGACCCCTGGGGGGCCGCGCTGACAACATTTCGCGATGTCGGGGGGCTCGGCCTCCGTCGGGGCGCGGGATGCAGGTAACGAAGGTCAACACCCATGCGTGGCAGCCGATCCCCTCAGATCGCCTATGGCCGACCGGGTTTGGTGGCCATGTGGAGAGCCACCGCCCCGCCCCCCGGCGGCCTGTGTTGGTCAGCCGCTGCTGCTAGCCAGGGATCGCAACATGGCCTCGGTTGATCTGGGTCAGCGCTGATAGCGTTGACCGGATCTTTCAAAGAGAAGCATGCTCCCATCTATGATTAATGCGAGTAGGATTCCCCCCGTCGGAGCCGACTTTCTGCCGTCCTGCGCTGCCATGCTCATGCCTCCCCCCCGCCGTCTGCTTCGTCGTTTGGCCGCCTTGGTCACGTTGGCCTGCTCATTCATGGAGTCAGAACATTACAAGGCCGTGTTGGAACTGGTAAATCTCACGTGCTTGGCAAAGTGTGCAGTATTTCTGAATCTATAGGTATGAGTGTCATAGGTATAGCACCTACCCATAAAGCCAGAACTGATGCATTCTCCACCGTCTGGTCCGGCTTTTTGCCGCCCTGGAGGCATTGTTGGCGCGCCCAGGCCGGTGCATCCCGTTGGCGGGTCCCCTTGGCCACCCTGCTGGTGCCTCTTCGGCTCGCCTGCCTCTGCTCGGCCCGCACGCCGAAATGGTCGCATGTGCAGCATGCTCCGCGCTGTACCCTCGGGAGGCGCCGCGTGCGTAGTGCTAAGTCGGGCATGTCCCTCTACAGGAGGAAAATTCAAAAATAGTCAAAAAGTTGTTTGGGGAGGATTTTTCTACTACGTTTGACTAGTAATTGAACTTTTTGTTGCCTATTGTTTTCCTTCCAAAAACGGCGTGTAGGGGGACATGCCCGACCTAAGCGTAGTGCCTTGGAGCCGCCATTGCGCTATTCGCGCGGAGGGGTAGGCTTCTCATTCTGTGTCCCTCTGCTGTCTTCGCCCCATCTGGCCACGTGAGGCCCCGCCTTCTTCCGCCCTTTCTCTGCTAATTAAAGCTGTGCGCGTCCCGCTTAGCTTTCAGCGGAAGAGGTTCGCTCTCGCCCTGCAGATAAAAAAAACTGTCTTCGCCCCACCTGGCATCCGCCCTCGCATCGAATGCTGCTGCGCCGCTCGCTCGCTCGCTCGGCCTTCGCCTTCCCCTCCGCGGGCATCCTCTCGCCCAGGGCTTCCCCCCTGTGGGCTGCGCGAGGGTTGACCTAAACAAACTTCCCCTTCTTGGGCCGTCATGGGGCCATCTTGGAGGCCTCTTGGGCGACCTTGGGGCGACCGTGGCGGCCTCTGGGGCCGTCACGGGCCGCCGGAAAGCCGAGAAGGCGCAAATGCCCAAATCATTCAAAAACCTCAGGAACATCAAGCATTTGGGCCTCGTCGGGCCTCCTCGCGAGCACCCCGCCCGCCGGCTCTCCCCGGCCCCGCCGCCTCGGCGGCCCCGGCGGCCCCGGCGGCCCGCCCCCGCTGGCCGCCGGCGCTGCGCCGCCCTGCCCGGCGCCCGTGTGCTGCATCCCGTGGAGCGGGGCGAAGCGATCTCTGACGATCCTCCTCCTCCTCCTCCTCCTCCTCCTCCTCGTCCTCCTCGTCCTCCTCCTCCTCCTCCTCCCTCCTCCTCCTCCTCCTCCTCCTCCTCCTCCTCCCTCCTCCTCCCTCCTTCTCCCTCCTCCTCCCTCCTTCTCCCTCCTCCTCCCTCCTCCTCCCTCCTCCCTCCTCCCTCCTCCTCCCTCCTCCTCGTCCTCCTCCCGAAGCGAGCAGGTGGTTCTGGGCCGCTGTCGGTCTCCGGGGGCCCTCGCCGGGCCTCGGGCGCGTCAAAGACCGGCGCAGGACGAGAAGCGGGCCCCATGGGGAAGTGGTCCGGACCTCTGCAGGTGGGGCCCAGGCGTCGAAAGGATTGGAGCAGCCGGATGTCTGGGAAGCGATCTCTGACGATCTGTGTCGCGTGCACCTCCCGGTTCGCGCCGCGCCTGAGGCCGCCTGGAGTTCAGCCGAAGTTTTGCGCGTGCGTGATGCTTCATGCGCACAATAGGGGCCCGACCACAAGAAGCCTTCCACAGGAAACCCAACCCTGAGACCACAGGTTGTCCATTGTTTTTCTGGTGTGGGAGCGTCACCCCTTCCATAGCAAAACCATCGAAACCCAAGAAACCCAGGGCACCCTCCGTAGCCATTTTGGCTCAAGAGCATTTCGATTCGGACCGTCGTAGTGCGAATCGCATACCGCATATACACCTACAGTACTTTCCACTTCGCACACCCAGGTAATCTCCTCTCAGTCCGTTCCGTGGGATGGCAGCCGAGAGAGCTCGCTGGACCGTGTGCTTTGTGACGCTGCTTCTCTACAGCGTTTCCACCGCCACTTCTTTCAAGCTGGGGGTGAACACCAGCACTCATGAGACCGAATGGCAACAACCACCTCTCCGCACGGAGGCTCAATTATCTGCGTGCGCGGCCTACGCTGGGGAGTACGAAGTCTGGTACAACGGGGAGCAGCGCAGTACGAATCTGATAATTTATTGCGACTGCACCGCGACCCAGCCTGGAATTTTCACGGACAGCCTTCGTTTTACCAGTGTCTCGTCACAGTGCCCTGGCCTCGGTGCTTCTCAGTTCTATATCTTGAACACGCACGGGTCCGGCAAGTATGAGTGTCTGTACCAGAGCGGCACCACGATCTCAGGCTATCATTACATCAGCTGGAACGCATATTGGGGGACCATCGAGTACCGACTGATAAGCCGGGACTCTATTTGTAACCCTTTCACGGTCGATTGCACTGGGCGCAACTACGCTAACCAGGTTGCATATTGCCAGTCGCAGGGCTTGTCCATCGCCAGCATCCACAACGATGCCGACAACAACGCGATCTTGAACTTGCTCCAATCTCAGGGGTGCAACGCGTATATTGGCGCTGAGTCCAACGGTGCTGGCGTCTGGTCGTGGAGGGACGGCACGCCATGGAACTACGTCAGCCCGTTGAACGACGGGATCAGTGGCTACAGCTGCGTACCTGAGTGACGGCTGGTGGCACGACTGGGAGACGGGCGATTCTATTCATGGTGTGGTGTGCCAGGGCGTCGCGGCGACGCCCAGCCCGACGCCCTACCCGACCCCCTACCCGACGCCATACCCGACGCCGTACCCGACGCCGAACCCAACGCCGAACCCGACGCCGAGCCCGACGCCGTACCCGACGCCGAATCCGACGCCGAACCCGACGCCGAACCCAACACCGAACCCGACGCCGTACCCGACGCCGTACCCGACGCCGAATCCGACGCCGACCCCGACCCGACGCCGAATCCGACGCCGAGCCCGACCCCGTACCCGACGCCGTACCCGACGCCGTATCCGACGCAAAACCCGACGCAGAACCCGACGCCGAGCCCGACCCCGAATCCGACGCCGTACCCGACGCCGCACCCGACGCCGTACCCGACGGCCTCCCCGACGCCCTACCCGACGCCATACCCGACGTTTTACCCGACACTTTTCCCAACGGCCTTTCCGACGCCGTTCCCGACGGCTTTCCCAACGGCTTTCCCGACGGCCTCCCCGACGGCCTTCCCCACGCCCAGCCCGACGCCTAGCCCGACGTACCCTCTAGGCTGGCCGACGCCGCATCCCACGTTTCCTCTTGGAGCTCCCATGGCGGGCGGAGCCGGCGGTGCGGCTGCCACTGGCGATCCTCACCTGCAGAACGTACATGGCGAGCGGTTCGATTTGATGAAGCCTGGCAAGCATGTTCTGCTGAACATTCCGCGTGGAGCGAGCGCTGGCGACGCACTGCTTCTTGTGCAAGCCGATGCGCGTCGGTTGGGTGGAGCTTGCGCGGATATGTACTTCGTAGACATCAACATCACAGGGTCTTGGGCGGAGGCAAAGCAAGCTGGAGGATACCGCCACGCCATCTCAGACCGTGTCGTCGACACTCCGCGATGGATCGCCTTCGGTAAGGTTGGGTTGAAAGTCGCTCAAGGGCGTACGCAAAGTTGCCTCAACGATTTGAATTTCTACGTGAAACACTTGGGGCGAGCAGGTTTTCCTGTCGGAGGTCTGTTGGGGGAGGACGACCACAAGGATGCCATGACTCCTTCAGCGGCATGTGTCGCCCATGTGAGTCTTTATGTTGCCTCGGAACTGTTCTGATCCCTGATTTTTGCCCAAGTGGATCTTTTGGAAGGGTATCCAGCTGTGAAGAGCCATAGCTCCTCCATGAGGTCGGTTGCGGATGCAAGCTTTGTCTGTCCATGGCTTGAACAGTCGTTGTGCCTACATCTCTGTTGCCGCGTCGCTCTTTGGCCCTTGTGGACGCGATTGTTCTACCGAGTTTTCCCCAAGAGGATCGGTAGAATTATCGTGGTGCAGTTTGGATGGGTCGTGAATGCTGTGTTACCGCCGCCCGAACCCGACTTGGAGTTGTTTGGATGGGGCCTTCTGGATTATTGGAGTGAGACAGGAGGGTGGAGGCGGTGGAGGTGGAGGGGGCGGAGAAGGTGCTGGGCTCGAGCTCTTCGCACTACAGTTAGTGGCCCTCTGTCACGCAGGGCTTCTGATTCTTCTGTGCGCAGCTTGCGCCAATCCGCACCACTTTCAGTGGCTGTCCGTTCGTTGCCCCAGGGCCTCTGGGACTTCTGTGCACGGCTCGCGCCGATGAGCATCACTCTCAGGGTGTCTGTTTTACATGGTGTCTGAGACTTCTGTGCATGGCTTGTGCCACTTTGCACCACTTCCAGTGGCTGTCCGGCACCATCTGGTTGCCATTTAAGCCACCGCTTTGAGGCTGCTGCGTGGGTCAACTCCCCCAGCATGTCTGCACTGCGGTCCACGAGAGCCGCCGCAGGTTGCTGGCGCCCAGCTGTGAGGCGGTCATCTCATGGTCGTGTCCACCCCAAAAAAAGAAAAAAATGCCCTGGCGACGTACCCAACCCCTGCGCAAAAGCGGGGCGCAAATAGTTTAGGATACTTTATAAGGGGGCGATGGCGGAGCGAGGGTTACATACGTCTGCAGACGGAATTCGGGAGACTCGCAGGACACTGGCTACAGGAAAAGGGCTTGATAAAGCTGATGATTTACAATTCCTGAGCACTCCTAGCCACTTCGAAAACGGTGATCACAGGCAGTGGCCAGGTTCGAAAGTGGCGACAGGTTCAGCAGATCGCAGTTTCGCAGATCGCAGCCCCCCAGGGATGGCGAGGTCTAATTTGAAGCCCTCACTGTGCTGGGCCCCCCAGCAGGCCTCGAAAATGGCGACAGTTTCGCAGATCGCAGCCCCCCCGAATGGCCCTCACTGTGCTGGCCCCCCCCTCGGCGAGGCCTAATTTGAATCAGCGCGTGGCCCTCACTGTGCTGGGGCCCCCAGCAGGCCTCGAAAATGGCGACAGTTTCGCAGATCGCAGCCCCCCAGGGACGGCGAGGTCGAATTTGAATCTGCCCGTGGACCTCACTGTGCTGGGCCCCCCAGCAGGCCTCGAAAATGGCGACAGTTTCGCAGATCGCAGCCCCCCAGGGACGGCGAGGTTTAATTTGAATCCGCGCGTGGCCCTCACTGTGCTGGGCCCCCCAGCAGGCCTCGAAAATGGCGACAGTTTCGCAGATCGCAGCCCCCCAGGGATGGCGAGGTCTAATTTGAATCCGCGCGTGGCCCTCACTGTGCTGGGCCCCCCAGCAGGCCTCGAAAATGGCGACAGTTTCGCAGATCGCAGCCCCCCAGGGATGGCGAGGTCTAATTTGAATCCGCCGCGTTACCCTCTATGCAGGACCCCCCAGCAGGCCTCGAAAGTGGCGACAGTTTCACAGATCGCAGCCCCCCAGGGATGGCGAGGTCTAATTTGAATCCGCGCGTGGCGTCACTGTGCTGGGCCCCCCAGCAGGCCTCGAAAGTGGCGACAGTTTCACAGATCGCAGCCCCCCAGGGATGGCGAGGTCTAATTTGAATCCGCCGCGATTACCCTCTATGCAGGACCCCCCAGCAGGCCTCGAAAGTGGCGACAGTTTCACAGATCGCAGCCCCCCAGGGATGGCGAGGTCTAATTTGAATCCGCCGCGATTACCCTCTATGCAGGACCCCCCAGCAGGCCTCGAAAGTGGCGACAGTTTCACAGATCGCAGCCCCCCGCAGGCAAGACAGAAAGAGGCAGGAAAGAGGCGGGAGGCGGGAGGAGGAAAGACGCGACCACACTGCTCTATTCAAAACGGATACCCAACCAAGGAGGGTTGGGAAACATTACCCTGGCGACGTACCCAACCCCTGCGCAAAAGCGGGGCGCAAATAGTTTAGGATACTTTATAAGGGGGCGATGACGGAGCGAGGGTTACATATGTCTGCAGACGGAATTCGGGAGACTCGCAGGACACTGGCTACAGGAAAAGGGCTTGATAAAGCTGATGATTTACAATTCCTGAGCACTCCTAGCCACTTCGAAAACGGGGATCACAGCAGGCCTCGAAAGTGGCGACAGGTTCACAGATCGCAGCCCCGCAGGGATGGCGAGGTCTCATTTGAATCTGCCCGTGGCCCTCACTGTGCTGGGCCCCCCAGCAGGCCTCGAAAATGGCGACAGTTTCGCAGATCGCAGGGATGGCGAGGTCTAATTTGAATCTGCGCGTGGCCCTCACTGTGCTGGGCCCCCCAGCAGGCCTCGAAAATGGCGACAGTTTCGCAGATCGCAGCCCCCCAGGGATGGCGAGGTCTAATTTGAATCTGCGCGTGGCCCTCACTGTGCTGGGCCCCCCAGCAGGCCTCGAAAATGGCGACAGTTTCGCAGATCGCTGCCCCCCCCCCCCCCCCCGCCCCCCAGAGATGGCCGAGGTCTAATCTGAAATCTGCCGCGATTTACCCAACTGCGCTGAGGCCCCCCCGCATGCATGCTGAAAGTGGCCAGTTTCCAGATCGCAGCCCCAGGGATGGCGAGGTCTAATTTGAATCCGCCGCGTGGCCCTCTGTGCTGGGCCCCCCAGCAGGCCTCGAAAGTGCAAATGGACACGACAGTTTCACAGATCGCAGCCCCCAGGGATGGCGAGGTCTAATTTGAATCCGCCTGTGGCGTCACTGTGCTGGGCCCCCCAGCAGGCCTCGAAAGTGGCGACAGTTTCACAGATCGCAGCCCCCCAGGGATGGCGAGGTCTAATTTGATCCGCGCGAGTACCCTCTGTGCAGGGCCCCCCAGCAGGCCTCGAAAGTGGCGACAGTTTCACAGATCGCAGCCCCCCAGGGATGGCGAGGTCTAATTTGAATCCGCCGCGATTACCCTCTATGCAGGACCCCCCAGCAGGCCTCGAAAGTGGCGACAGTTTCACAGATCGCAGCCCCCCAGGGATGGCGAGGTCTAATTTGAATCCGCCGCGATTACCCTCTATGCAGGACCCCCCAGCAGGCCTCGAAAGTGGCGACAGTTTCACAGATCGCAGCCCCCCAGGGATGGCGAGGTCTAATTTGACCCGCCGCGATTACCCTCTATGCAGGACCCCCCAGCAGGCCTCGAAAGTGGCGACAGTTTCACAGATCGCAGCCCCCCAGGGATGGCGAGGTCTAATTCGAATCCGCCGCGATTACCCTCTATGCAGGACCCCCCAGCAGGCCTCGAAAGTGGCGACAGTTTCACAGATCACAGCCCCCCGCAGGCAAGACAGAAAGTGGCAGGAAAGAGGCGGGAGGCGGGAGGAGGAAGGACGCGACCACACTGCTCTATTCAAAACGAATACCCAACCAAGAAGGGTTGGGAAAAAATACCCTGGCGACGTACCCAACCCCTGCGCAAAAGCGGGGCGCAAATAGTTTAGGATACTTTATAAGGGGGCGATGACGGAGCGAGGGTTACATATGTCTGCAGACGGAATTCGGGAGACTCGCAGGACACTGGCTACAGGAAAAGGGCTTGATAAAGCTGATGATTTACAATTCCTGAGCACTCCTAGCCACTTCGAAAACGGGGATCACAGCAGGCCTCGAAAGTGGCGACAGGTTCACAGATCGCAGCCCCGCAGGGATGGCGAGGTCTCATTTGAATCTGCCCGTGGCCCTCACTGTGCTGGGCCCCCCAGCAGGCCTCGAAAATGGCGGCAGTTTCGCAGATCGCAGCCCCCCAGGGATGGCGAGGTCTAATTTGAATCCGCGCGTGGCCCTCACTGTGCTGGGCCCCCCAGCAGGCCTCGAAAATGGCGACAGTTTCGCAGATCGCAGCCCCCCAGGGATGGCGAGGTCTAATTTGAATCTGCGCGTGGCCCTCACTGTGCTGGGCCCCCCAGCAGGCCTCGAAAATGGCGACAGTTTCGCAGATCGCAGCCCCCCAGGGATGGCGAGGTCTAATTTGAATCCGCGCGTGGCCCTCACTGTGCTGGGCCCCCCAGCAGGCCTCGAAAATGGCGACAGTTTCGCAGATCGCAGCCCCCCAGGGATGGCGAGGTCTAATTTGAATCCGCGCGTGGCCCTCACTGTGCTGGGCCCCCCAGCAGGCCTCGAAAATGGCGACAGTTTCGCAGATCGCAGCCCCCCAGGGATGGCGAGGTCTAATTTGAATCCGCGCGTGGCCCTCACTGTGCTGGGCCCCCCAGCAGGCCTCGAAAATGGCGACAGTTTCGCAGATCCCAGCCCCCCAGGGATGGCGAGGTCTAATTTGAATCCGCGCGTGGCCCTCACTGTGCTGGGCCCCCCAGCAAACCTCGAAAATGGCGACAGTTTCGCAGATCGCAGTCCCCCAGGGATGGCGAGGTCTAATTTGAATCCGCGCGTGGCCCTCACTGTGCTGGGCCCCCCAACAAGCTTCGAAAATGGCGACAGTTTCACAGATGCACCCCCCCAGGGATGGCGAGGTCTAATTTGAATCCGCCCGTGGGCCTCACTGTGCCGGCCCCCCAGCAGGGCTCGAAAATGGCGACAGTTTCGCAGATCGCAGCCCCCCAGGGACGGCGAGGTCTAATTTGAATCCGCGCGTGGCCCTCACTGTGCTGGGCCCCCCAGCAGGCCTCGAAAATGGCGACAGTTTCGCAGATCGCAGCCCCCCAGGGATGGCGAGGTCTAATTTGAATCCGCGCGTGGCCCTCACTGTGCTGGGCCCCCCAGCAGGCTCGAAAATGGCGACAGTTTCGCAGATCGCAGCCCCCCGTGCTGGGCCCCCCAGCAGGCTTCGAAAATGGCGACAGTTTCGCAGATCGCAGCCCCCCAGGGATGGCGAGGTCTAATTTGAATCCGCGCGTGGGTCACTGTGCTGGGCCCCCCAGCAGGCCTCGAAAATGGCGACAGTTTCGCAGATCGCAGCCCCCCAGGGATGGCGAGGTCTAATTTGAATCCGCGCGTGGCCCTCACTGTGCTGGGCCCCCCAGCAGGCCTCGAAAATGGCGACAGTTTCGCAGATCGCAGCCCCCCAGGGATGGCGAGGTCTAATTTGAATCCGCGCGTGGCCCTCACTGTGCTGGGCCCCCCAGCAGGCCTCGAAAATGGCGACAGTTTCGCAGATCGCAGCCCCCCAGGGATGGCGAGGTCTAATTTGAATCCGCGCGTGGCCCTCACTGTGCTGGGCCCCCCAGCAGGCCTCGAAAATGGCAACAGTTTCGCAGATCGCAGCCCCCCAGGGATGGCGAGGTCTAATTTGAATCCGCGCGTGGCCCTCACTGTACTGGGCCCCCCAACAAGCCTCGAAAATGGCGACAGTTTCACAGATGCACCCCCCCAGGGATGGCGAGGTCTAATTTGAATCCGCCCGTGGGCCTCACTGTGCTGGCCCCCCAGCAGGGCTCGAAAATGGCGACAGGTTCACAGATCGCAGCCCCCCGGGGACGGCGAGGTCTAATTTGGATCCGCGCGTGGCCCTCGCTGTGCTGGGCCCCCCAGCAGGCTTCGAAAATGGCGGCAGTTTCGCAGATCGCAGCCCCCCAGGGATGGCGAGGTCTAATTTGAATACGCGCGTGGCCCTCACTGTGCTGGCCCCCCCAGCAGGCCTCGAAAGTGGCGACAGTTTCACAGATCGCAGCCCCCCAGGGAGGGCGAGGTCTAATTTGGATCTGCCGCGATTACCCTCTATGCTGGACCCCCCAGCAGGCCTCGAAAGTGGCGACAGTTTCACAGATCGCAGCCCCCCCCCCCAGGGATGGCGAGGTCTAATTTGAATCTGCCGCGATTACCCTCTATGCTGAGCCCCCCAGCAGGCCTCGAAAGTGGCGACAGTTTCACAGATCGCAGCCCCCCAGGAATGGCGAGGTCTAATTTGGATCTGCCGCGATTACCCTCTATGCTGGGCCCCCCAGCAGGCCTCGAAACTGGCGACAGTTTCGCAGCCCCCCGCAGGCAAGACAGAAAGAGGCAGGAAAGAGGCGGGAGGCGGGAGGAGGAAGGACGCGACCACACTGCTCTATTCAAAACGAATACCCAACCAATGAGGGTTGGGAAAAAAAAAGAAACCCAGGGCACCCTGGAGGCAAGCAGGGTGTTTCTTGGCATGGGTTCCCACTGTAGGCTCTCAGACTTGCGGGGTCGCTCGCTTCGCCAGGGCGCTGATTCGTGGTAGGCGCGCCCCGTGACCATGCGCCTGCCGACTGCAGTCATTGGCGCGTCGGAAGGAAATTGTGTGCGTGACGGTTCTGTTGACCATCGCCGTCCGCTACGAGGCCCTTCGAAATCGTACCACACAGCCGCGATCCTTTGTAGTTGTAGCCTCCATGCGGATGCAGATTTGTTTCGGGACTTGTAGCAGGGTCACCAAACACACGGGTCGAATTTGCAGATCCGTCTCATTTGACCGAGGCGTTCGATTTGGAGATGAGTTTCGAGAAATCTCCGTTGACGTCGTCGCCCCCCTCCTCCCGGCCCCGCCCCACTGGATCCCACCCGACAAGTTAGTATCCCACACGATAGGGTTCGACACGATAGCGTCGCGAGTCCATGCGCGATATGGTTCCACGCGATGGGGTCCCGGACAAACGGGCCCCACGATGTCCATACGATCGGGTCCCATAGGCCGCACACTATGGATTGCGGTTCATAGATGTGCAAAGGGTCGCTGTTTGGAGCCCAGCCCATGCGGATCTACACGTTTCGGGTTCCGTGGAAGCCGTTGGTTGCACAGGAGCAGGTGGCGGACCACTACCCACGCTCACGGGTGAACGTTTCTTCACGTGCGCGTGTGCGTCTTTGCGTCCGAGGTCTCCGACGTCGATTTTATTTCAGCACGTGGTCCCCGGAGTCCCCCCTCGGCCACACCTCCAGAATGTCATGGGTTGTTTCTGTGCTGGTCCCAGGGCTCAAAACGGGCCCCCAGAATCCAAACACTCAGAGAAGCTGGCCGCCAAGATGTCCCCCCCATGTTGGCTCCCTGCCCCCCCCCTGTGTGACGCGAGGAGGTCTGGGACCGTTCCTCATTCCGTCCTCCCAGGACCTTCTCGGGGAGACTTGCTTGCGAGTGGGAAGCGGACAACACGAAGCGGACAACACCGGAGCCGACATGGGGCGGCGGCGGAGGAGGAGGAAGAGGAGGAGGAGGAGAAGGGAAGAGAAGGACCACGAGGAGGAAGATGGTCGATCATGGGGATCGGGGAGGAGATGATCGAGCAGGGGGATCGAGGAGGAGAATGATGATGAGGAGGAGAATCAGAAGGAGGAGGTGGATCGAGGATGATGACGGTCCGCCGCTGCTTCGGCTGCAGCGCCTTGGCCCTACGGCGGCCACCGAGCGCGAGCGCGGGGGCCTGCCTCCTCGGCGGCGTTCTGGCGGTGGCCGCCCTGGCATGTCGACGGCCGCGGCGCCGCCGGATGAGGAGCGTCCGCCCAGCGTGCGCACCCAGGCCTCGGCTGCGTATATGAGTGACCCTTTGTCGACGCTCTCTGAGGGCTTGGCGACTTTTCACCAATCGATTTGTGGGAGTCAAGCCAGACAAATCCAGGTAGATCCGAATCAGCCGAGGTTGACCCAGATACATTTGCGTAACTCCAGCGATGCCCAGGCAAACGTCTTGGAGGCCATCTTGAGCCGTCTACGAGAATGTGTTGTGGGATTGAGGTGGTTTGTGGTGCTTTCCGCATGGCCGGCGCGCTGGGCCAGAGCCCCAGGGGAAAGTTTTTTTTGGGAAACATAACCAAACCAAACCAGTAGAAGCTGGCATGCCGGGCACCCCTGTGGCAAGACCTCAGTGGGCGGCGGATGACGGAAAGCGCGCGTAGCGTGCGATCCGTTAGTCGGAAGGAAAGAAACCAGGGGGAGTTCGAGGGGGGTGGCATCCCGTCCCCCAGGGATCTAACGCCCTTTTCCGTGCTAACGGAGCCTTTAACATGGAAAGGCGGGTGATTGAGCTGACTCAGGCATCCGTTAACAGGGAAATTGCACGGAATGCCCTGTTAACGGGTGCACGAGCGGGGTCAGGGCCTCGTTAACATGGAATTCCATGTACATTCCCTGTTGACAAGTACCTGAGCCGGGTCAGGTGCTTGTTAACATGGAATTCCCTGTTAACGGGCGCGTAGTCTCCGCATAAGCTCCGCGCAAGCGCGTAAGCTCCTCGCCAGCTTAAGGTACCAGACGGCGTAAGAGAGGCCCAGACGGGCCCGAGGACGGCCCAAGAGCGATCCAAGATAGCCCAAGATGGCCTCAGTACATCCCAAGATGCCTCCAAGACACCCCAAGCGGCCCCCGAGAGGACTCCCAAAAGTGCCGGACGACGCAAAAACCATTGGTGTCTTTCGGTTTGTGAAGGTTTCCAGCTTCTCGTTGTTCGGGCAAGAACGGCCTGATACAGCTCCAGGGCCCCCTGAGATTGTGCCATGACGGCCCAGGGGCTCCCAAGTGAGCTTGATGACGGCCCAAAAGGGCCCCAAGACGGCCTAAGAGAGCCACAAGACGGCCCAAGGAGGGCCTGGGAGAGGCCCAAGATGCTCCCAAGAGGCAGTATGTCGTCGTCATCATCATCAACAGTATTATCAGAATCTTCATTCGTGTATTATCGCGCTCCAGTGCCTTCCCAAGATACCAACACGCCCTAGTTCCCCCTGAGCCGGCCTCCTACGGCTTCTGGACAGCCCTAGAGGGCGCCCAATATGCCACCCAGATGCCCCAAGAGAGCCTCCAGACGGGGAGACAGAGAGAAAGGACGGGCAAGCCAGCGACATCTCGCGCTCTGAAAGTAAATGCGCTCTCCGTCCTCGGAAACGGAAAGAGCGAGGTACGAGTGATGACGTTGTGTTTGGGCGAAGCCTTCTGGGGAGGGGTCCAGGGGAGGGGGGAGGGCCGGAAGGATGTGATCTAATGGCCGTTTTCGGGTTTCCCCTCGGGTTTTTGTATGTGTTTCGGGTTCTCCCCTTTTCCGTCCCAGAAGGGCCCCAGACGGCCCACGAGGCTCCAAAGATCGGCCCAAGAGGCTTCCGAGACGCCCCGAGAGGCGCCCAGTAGGCGCCCCAAGAGGCGTCCAAGAGGCCTTCATCATTGATTTCCCATAAGGAAAATGTACATTTTCAGCATACACAGCTTTTCGGCTTTCACGGCGTTGAAGACGGTCCACGAGGCCCCCAAGACCGCCCCAAGACGGCCCAAGAGGCTCCCAAGAGGCCCCCAAAACGGCCCAAGAGGGCCCCAAGACGGCCCCAGAGGCGCCCAAGACGGCCCAAGAGGGCCCCAAGACGGCCCCAAGAGGGGGACCACGAACCGAAAAGTCTAGCCTTTCGCCCCAAGACGCTCCCAGGAGGCCCCAAGAGCCCCCCAAGAAGCCACAAGAGGCCCCCAAGAGGCGTCCCAAGAGGCCCACAACTCCAAAAGGGCCCCAGTAGGACTCCCAAGAAGGCCCAGAACGCCAAATAAACAGCGATCGGTAACGCAAAAAGCTCTTCACACCAAGGCTCCCAAGAGCGAGCGGTGACGTAAACAAGCTGATAAGACCAAGGCTCCCAGCAGAGAACGGTGACGTAACAAGCTCCTGACACCAAGGCCCAGCCAAGGCTCAGGAACGGGCGGCAACGCAACAATCGCTGAACACCACGGCTCCCAAGAGCGAGGGCTGACGTGACAAGCTCTCAACGCGAAGGCTCCCAATACGAACTGTGGTGTGAGTAATTTCGGTTTCTGTTTCTGAAGCGCTCTTTCCGTTTCTGTGCCGGCCCAGGTTTAATAGCCTTCGGCCCATCCCGCCACCGTGCCGGGGTTGTGGGTCATAGGCCTCTTGGATGTTCGTTGGGGTGTCGTTAGAGGCCTCTTGGGGGCCTCATTGAGGCAGTTTTTACGTCTCTTCGGGGCCGTTTTGGGGCCTCTTGGGGCGTTTGGGAGCCTCTTGATGGCTTCTTGGTGGCCTCTTGGGGGCCTCTTGGAGCCTCCTGGGGTACCTTGGGGCGGAAAGCTCGAATTGTCAGTTCGGGCTCTCCCTCTTGGGCCCCGCTTGGGGGGCCGTCTTGGGGCCCTCTTGAGCCGTCAAGGGCGCCTCGCCCTCATGGGCCGTCTTGGGGCGATCTTGGAGGCCTCTTGGACCCTCACGAACGCCGTGAGGCCGAAACGCCGTTCGCATATGCAAAAAAACACGCTTCCCCATTGGAATTTGACGACGTTTGCCTCTTGGGCCCTCTTGGGGGGCCTCTTGCGGCGTCTGGGGCGCCTCTTCAGCCGTCTTCAGGCCATCTTGGGCTTCTTGGATCTATTGTTCGGCGATTCGGGGCCCTCTTGGACCCTCTTGGAAGGGGTGAAAAAGCGAACAAAGAGATCCGTTTCCGGCAACTGGGAAATCTTCGCTCGAACGGGGACGACGGGGTTTGTTCGGATGAGCGGGGGATTTTTTCGGGAAGGCGGAATTACTTTGCGGGGGGGGGGCGGGATATTGTCGGGCGACTGAGGCGAGTTTCCTGGGCGAGCGACGAACGAGGATTTTGTTCCGTTGGCTCTGGCTCAGTAGGCGATCGCTCTCGCTGCAGGTTGTCATTCTGCCTTTGGGCGGGGGGCTTTATCTCATGCTTCGGACCTGCTGTGACTGCAGGTTCACGGGTTTCGGTTGGGGTTGGGGCGTGTACTTCTCATCGGTTTTCGTCGTGTTGGGGCTCTGTGGAGGCGGCGCTGCGTCAGGCTGCCCTCGGTGTCATTCGCCGTGATATGGCGCGCGGTTGCCTGGCCGTTCGTAGCGGAAGCCCGCTAAAGCAAGGCGGGCGGGTTCTGTGCGTTCTGTTCCCTCATGTCTCGGTGCTCTCATGTGCGTTCCGTTTCTTGTGTCTGGTCGGACTGATTTGTGGTCACGCTCTCATCCTGATTCAGAGCTCGTGTATTTTTTGTTGGGGGGGGGGTGCAGGCGCGTGAATGTTGTTTGGCGGTCGGGGGGTATTTCGCCCTCGCCTTCGTCGCGTGCTCGCTCTCCGGAGGTGACGCCTCATCGGGCTGTCTCGGCTGCTCTGAGGATGTCTTGGCATTCGCAGTGCACTGTTCTGGCCTCCGCGATTTGCACGGGCCGCGTCGCCGTTTCGCGGCCAACTTTTCAAACAGTACGGTTGGCGTTGTGTGCGGATCCTCCAGTAGCTCCTCGCTCAAAAAGAAGCACCTCTGGCGCCCAAGGGATTTGCATCCTTACCGCGCATGTCTATGATACGCGTTAGCTGTAATCATGCGGTTGGTTGTTGCGTGGGGTAGTTGCCGCCATAAGCAACGATTCCTGCCCAAAAACTGATAAGCCGGGGTCGCCGAGACTGTCTTAAGAAGGGGGGTGCTTTCGAAAGTCGTGCAGACGCTTTGTTTTCAGGTGTCTTATTTGAGTTCACTGGACAAGTTGGGAATGAACCAATCACTGTATGTTTTACAGCTCCACTGCGTATCGGGACGGGTGGGGGTTCAAGGGAGGCGGGTCGAATAAACGATTGGGTTTGCACTGTGTAGTGTTTCTGGATCGGCGGTGGATTTTCGACGGCGTCGAAGGGATCAGGTCTTCATCACGGGCAGGAGGTGCAGCTGGAAAAGCAAAGGGGCAAAGGGTGCGCACGCACGCAGCGACATGGCCACAGGTGCGGTGTTTCGGCCACTGCGTTTCGAATGTGATTGGCGGTGTTTGAATTCATCTTCTTGGACATCGGTTCAATTCGGCATGTAGTTCTTGCGGTCGCGGCGCTCTCGAGGCGGACAGGCTGACCGCGCTCGCTGTGCATCAACGGGTTGGTCGGTGTCGCGGTTCTCACTCGTTTTGTTGTTGTCTGTAAACGCGCAGGGTG
>CAUYUJ010015493.1:825923-953423 GCA_963575745.1 Prorocentrum cordatum | reverse complement strand
ACGCGCGGTGGTGGTGCCTATAGTACTGGTTACACAGAGGAGCGATTTTTTTCGGAAGCCGGGCAAGGGCTGCTAAATCCGTGGCTGCTAAAATCGACCTCCGGGAAGTTGTCTTCGTCCTTCCGGGAAGAAGCCCGTTGATTGTTTCGCGTGCCGCGCCTCATTCCGGGAAGTTGTTCTTTTCCTTCCGGGAGGGCCGTTTTAGCAGCCACGGTTTTAGCAGACCTCGCCCAGCTTCCGATTTTTACACCATCGCCAAGGAGTGCTGTGTCTGCTTCTGGAGCTCCCAATACCGTGACGCCCGCGCCGCCGCGCCGCGCTCCTAATTCGCCGCGGGGTCGCGGCGCTTCGTCTGGCACGGCCCTGCCCCAGCTATTTTTGTGCGATTCCTCACTGTTGCGGGCGGTGGTGGTGGTATCTAATAATCTCGGGGGTGGACAGAACCCCCAACAGTGACACGTCGATTAGTGAATTGTCCGTTTTCGGTTCTCGAGATGGCGCCGTGGCCGTTATTGTCCAGGCTTGCGCCCGCCAGGTTTGGGCCTCAGGTCGTTTTCACTAAACCACTTTTTACTAAAGGGGGTTCTGTCCATCCCCGATAATCGGCCTCGCATCCTGGGGTCCTCTCGGGGCCGAGGGCTGGACATGTCCGTTCGGGTCCCCCGTCTGGGCCCCCTCCTTGAGCCGTCCTGTGGCCTCTTGGGCCGTCTTGGAGTCCTCCTGGGTGGTCTTGGGCAGGGCCGTTTTTGGGGGGCGTTCTTGGAGGCCCCTTGGGCCGTCCTGGGGCGATCGTGGCGAGCGTGGGGAAGCCGAGGAGGCGAGAACGAATATTTTCCAAAAGCCTCACGACATGACTGGATATTGCCTCATGGGACCCTCTTGGCAGGCTTCTTGGGGCGTCTCGGGGGCATCTTGAGCCGTCTTGAGACGATCTCGGTCGTCTTGGAGCGATATTTCGGCGATTCGGAGCCCTCATGGGCCGTCTTGGCGGCCTCTCGGGGCCCACTTTGCCCGTCTTATGACGTTTCGGGATTCGGAAAAATTATGCGACACGTCGCCGGGGCCCAGGATGCACGCGACAAGTTCCGAGAGATTCAAGAGTTTGGGGCCCAGACCCCTTGAATAATCTTCAGGATTGAGGACTGAGGCTTAAGGAATTCTTGACACTCTGCGGATCCCCACCATCTCACCCAGACACGATCGGAGGTTTTCTTGAGGCCTCTTGGAGACTATCTTGAGTCATGTTCGGCTAGAGGCTGTCGGAGGATACCGTGAGCTCAAAGGACTCTCTGAGGACATTATGTGGAGCCTCTCGGGCCACTCTTGGAGCCCTTCTGGGATTGATTTTGGGGGTCAAAGGGCCATCCTGGGGCTCCTTGGAGGTGTCGTGGAAGCCTCTTGGGCCCCATGGCTGAAGAGGGGGGGGGCGAATTCAGGCCCCCCACCCGCGGAGGCTCAACAAGGGCGTCTTGGGGTGTTTTTGCAGCGCTCTCGGGGCCCTCTTGGGGCTCTCTTGGGCGGTCTTGGGGCTGATGTCTCAAGATGCCATCGGAAGCGAAAAGGCGAGAAGGCACAACACATTGATTGATCCTCGGTACTGGAGCCATTTTGGCCTCTTGGGGAAAACATTTTGGAGGGCTCGGAGGGCACTGGACACCGTCTTGAGGCCTCTTGGATGCTTGTCGTAGGCTATCTTGAACCATCTTGAGATATCTTGAGCAATCTTGGAGGCCATCGTGGGCTCTCGAAGGCCCTCTTGAAGCCCTTTTGGAGTCCTCGTGGGCGCTGTAACTACCGCCCCCCCCCCCCCCTCCCAGACCCAGGGGAGGTGTAGGGGAAGGGGTACACCCCTCCCCCGAGCAGGGGAATGAAGGGCTTTCGCAGAGAGAAGACCAAGTTCGTGACACCACCTACGCTCCGAGAGCTCGTAAAATCAGGCCACGGACTTGAGGGGACTCCAACTCGTGACTCAAGGCACCGTGGCGGATACATTGATGTAGAGAGAGAGAGGAAGAAAGAAAGAAAGAAAGAAAGAAAGAAAGAAAGAAAGAGAAAGAGAGAGAGAGAGAGATAGAGCGATAAGCGCAGGACGCAATGCCCGTCCCAGCGTTCCTCGATCACGCCACTGGGTCCAGATTTCTTGGCTGAGCTTGATCGCGGGGATGCCGCTGCGCGCAGAGCTGTGTGGGAGGACGTTCACACGCAACCGTTGTCTTCCAAGCGGGCCACGCCTAGAGACGGCGAGCGAATTGGTAAAGTCACCATGGCTTGAGAGCTCTCTCTGTATTCATAATGTTAAGTGGTACATTGAACTTGAGACGCCTTTGGCAATTTCGCCAAATAAAATGTAGACAGAGAGTGAGAGAGAGAGTGAGTGAGAGCGAATGAGAGAGAGTCCCCGCAGGTGCGTTGGGAGATCTACAGCACCTGGAAGTTGCTGCTCTGCCTGCACCACGCGGAGTACGAGGCCTCGCAGTGCCGGCGCTCGTGGACTCGCCCAGCCTGGCGGACCGAGGCGCAGGCGTTGCAGCACGTCTTCCTGGAGACCTGGAGGTGAACACAAAATTGCGTAAGACTAGTCAGGACAAGGAGGAGGAGGAGGAGGAGGAGGAGGAGGAGGAGGAGGAGGAGGGAGGAGGAGCAGGAGGAGAGAGAGGAGGGAGGGAGGGAGGGAGGGAGGGAGGGAGGGAAGCAGGGAGGGAGTAAGGGAGGGAGGGAGGGAGGGAATGAGGGAGGGCGGGCGGGCGGGCGGGCGGGAGGAGGAGCAGGAGGAGGAGGAGAAGGAGAAGGAGAAGGAGAAGGAGGAGGAGGAGGAGGAGGAGGAGGACCAGTGTAAACCCAAGAGTCATCTACGATGTTGGAGTAAACCGTCCCTCCAAGCTCTCTCTCTGCATAGGCCCCTGCAACGTTTCATTTCCATTGATGGAACTGCCTCGTTGGAAGACACCCGTTTGAAGACCCTGAAGCATGCCAAAGCATTGTTCCAGGAATTCAAACGCCACGGATCAGCCTGACTGTTGCGTCTTGACCCTGAATCGCGCCAGAACGCCAGTCCTAGGACTTAAAATAATTGATGCACCCGCATAATCCTGAATCCTTCCAAAACACCGTTTTCTCTAGTTCGTTGATGATGGAAATCCGTGAAACACGTGCAAATGTTTAAATCGAATGTGCGCCGCGCTAAGGCGAGATCCACATTTTGACAACCACCCGCCCTCAATCCGTGAAGCTCTTGCACATGTTTGAACGAATGTGCGCCGCGCTGAAGCAAGAGCCACATGTTGAACATGAGCCGCCCTCAATCCGTGAAATTCTGACACGAGTTTAGAACGCATGTGCGCCGCGCTAAGGCGAGAGCCACATTTTGAAGACCACCCGCCCTCAATCCGTGAAACTCTGGCACATGGTTAAAACGAATGCGCGCCGCGCTAAGGCGACAGCCACATTTTAAAACGACCCGCCCTCAATCCGTGAAGCTCTTGCACATGTTTGAAACAAATGCGCGCCGCGCTGAAACAAGAGCCACACTTTGAAGAGGAGCCGCCCTCAATCCGTGAAGCTCTCGCACATGTTTGAACGAATGTGCGCCGCGCTAAGGCGAGAGCCACATTGTGAAGGCCACCCGCCCTCAATCCGTGAAGCTCTTGCGCATGTTGAAAACGAATGCGCGCCGCGCTAAGGCGAGAGCCACATATTGAAAACCACCCGCCTTCAACCCGTGAAACTCTGGCACATGTTTAAAACGAATGTGCGTCGCGCTAAGGCGAGAGCCGAGCCACATTCTGAAAATGAGCCGTTCTCAATCCGTGAAGCTCTGGCACATGTTGAAAACGAATGTGCGCCGCGCTGAAGCGAGAACCACAGTTTGAAAACGGCCCGCCCACCATCTGTGAAGCTGTTGCCAATGTTTATTTTTCAGAGTCCTAAGTGGTGAGGAGGTCTCAGGCGAACCGCCCGATCCGCCCTAAGAATTGGCCTCGGGGTGCGGCAGGGCGATCTTTAAAAAAAAAAAAAAAAAAATGGAGTAGGAGTGGAGGAGGAGGAGGAGGAGGAGGAGGAGGAGGAGGAGAGAGGAGGAGGAGGGAAGGAGGAGGAGGGAAGAGAAGGAGGAAGATCAGGAGGAGAGAGAGAGATGAGAGATCGAGGAAGAGGAAAAGAAGAGAGAGGAGGAGGAGGAGAGGAGGAGGAGGGAGGAGGAGGAGAAGGAGGAGGAGGCGGGAGGAGGAGAAGGAGCAGGAGGAAGAAGACGAAGAAGAAGGAGAAGACGAAGAGGAGGAGGAGGAGGAGCAGGAGGAGGAGGAGGGATGAGGAGGGCGGAGGCGGAGGAGGTGGATGAGGAGGAGGAGGAGGAGGATGGGGAGGAGGAGAAGGAGGAGGGATGATGATGATGATGATGATGATGATGATGATGAGGAGGAGGAGGAGGAGGAGGAGGAGGAGGAGGAGGAGGGAGGAGGAGAAGGGAGGAGGAGGAGGGGGAGGAAGAGGAGATGGATGATGATGTTGCTGATGATGCTGATGATGATGCTGATGATGATGATGGTGATGATGCTGCTGATGATGATGATGCTGTTGATGATGATGCTGATGATGCTGACGATGATGGTGGTGGTGATGATGATGATGCTGATGATGATGATGATCATGATGATCATGATGCTGATTATGATGATGATGATGATGATGATGATGATGATGATGATGATGATGATGATGATGGTGATGATGGTGATGTTGATGACGCTGATGATGTTGATGTTGGTGATGTTGAGGTTGATGCTTATGACGATGGTGGTGATGATGATGCTGATGCATATGATGTTGATGCTGGTGTTGAGGCTGGTGATGCTGATGGTGATGATGATGCTGCTGCTGGTGATGCTGATGGCGACGATGAGCGGGGGAAGGGGGAGGCAGAGGAGGATAAGGAGGAGGAGGACGTCGTCATCTTCGTTGTCGTCGTCGTCGCTGTCGGCGTCGTCGCCGTCGAGGGTGCGAGGTTCGATGAGACCCTGGGGACCCGCATGTTCGAGGTGTGAGACTTCGAGGGTCGCGTCTTCGGAGCGTCGAGGCCGATGATCGAGGCCTCGAGTCTGCGAGGCTTCAGGCTTCCTGGCTTCCAGCAGTCGAGGTCGAGGTCTCGAGCAGCCAGGCTGCAGGACCGAGGCCTCTAGGATCGAGTTCATATTCAAGGATTGAAGCTCCGAGGCTTCGATCACCGAGGCTTTCAAGATCGAGGCTTCGATAATCGAGGCTTCGAGCCTTCGAGGCATCAGACTTCGCGGCTTCAGCAGTCGAGGTCTCGAGCATCGAGGCTTCAGGACCGAGGCCTCGAGGCTCGAGTCCAGGTTCAAGGATCGATGCGTCGAGGTCCGAGGATCGCGCTGATGCATGCGGTGGTGTGACACATCGCATCGATACGTTGGTTTCGAGACTTTCGACTGCACCTATCGTGTTTTTTATATATATATATATATATATTTATATATATATATATGTAGATGGTTGAAAGTTTAGGGCAAATTCGATCGTTCCCGACGTTCTAGGACGGCTTCGAGCGCTCTCCCATGCCCAGGAGGTTCTCTGTCGTTGATGCCGTCGTCGCCGTCGAAGTTCGAGGATTGAGGCTTCCAGGATCGAAGCTTCAAGGATCGAGGTTCGAGGATCGAGGCCTCCAGGATCGAGGCTTCCAGGATCGAGGATCGAAGCTTCGAGGATCGAGGCTTCGAATAGTTGCTGGAGATCTGGGAACGTAAAGTGTCGCAGCGGTGCGGTGTGAGGTGCTCGGTGTTTCGATTGCGCCACTGCGATTGCGATTCTTGCGTTATGAGTCTCGTTCCGAGCCGAGGCTTGCTGGAGAGGGGTGGCGACAGCAGAGAAACCGCCGAGAGCTCGCGAAAGCCCATGCACACTTGCCTGTTCCTCCCTCCTCAATCCTCATCGGTTCTCCTCCTCGATCCTCCTCATCGTCCTCTTCCTCCTTACCCCTCGTTCTCCTCCTCCTCCTCGTTCTCCTCCTCCTCCTCGTTCTCCTCCTCCTCCTCCTCCTCCTCCTCGTTCTCCTCCTCCTCCTCCTCCTCCTCCTCCTCCTCCTCCTCCTCCTCCTCCTCCTCCTCCTCCTCCTCTCCAATCCGCCCGTATAGGGTCGGCGGGTCTCGCCGCATCGCCAAGGCATCGGCGGTGCGGCTCCGACGCATCGCCGATGCATCCCCGACGTCTCCGATGCACTGCCGATCGCAGATGCATCGGCGATGCGGCGAAATCCTCCGACCCCGTTTGCTCGGACCCCCACTTGGGGCGGCGGCTCTCCTCGTCCCCTTTTCCCGTCCCTGTGAGCATCAAGGCCTTGGCTTCTGCAGGGCTCAATGTTGGCGCCAGAGCTTGGTACAACGTTTCAGCTGCGGCGACGAGAAGCGGCACCCCCCAACGGCAGACCGCGCACACACACACACACACACACAACACAAAGGCACAGCTCGATCCTCGACCCACCCCTGCCCGATCCCACCCGATCATCCTCGATTCTTCTCAATGCCCTTCGATCTTTCTCCTCCTCCTCCTCCTCGGTCCTCCTCCCCCTCCCTCTACCTTCTTACACCTCCTCCTCATCACTCCATCCTCTTCTTCCACCTCCTCATGCCTGATCCCTGCCCCTCCCTCCCTGCTCCTCTTTCTCCTCGTCTTTCTCCTCCTCCTCCTCATCCTCCTCCTCCTCCTCCCTCAGCCTTGCTCCTCCCTCCCCTCCCCATCCCTCCTCCTCATCACCATCATTACCAGCACAACCATCATCATCAGCATCATCGCCATCAGCAGCTGAATTATCACCACCACGATCACCACCACCTGGTGAAAGGCCACCTGATCTCCATGACCTCGCAGGCTGCTGGGACCAGGGAGGCGATGCCGAACCGACCGCGGCGGGCAAAAGAGTTTAGACGGCCACGCACAAGCTCGAGCTGGATGTGGAGACAGCGGCGGATGTGACGGAGGCGAATTCCCCTGCGCTCGGGGACCAGTTTCGTAAGCTTAAGCGCGGGCGTGGAGGAGGCGGCGGCTACGGTGACGAGACTTTGGATTCATATGCTGATCCGAGACCCCTGTCCCAGGTCGCTCAGACGATCAAGAGCATAGAGGTCAAGTTGACTGAGCTTGCGCAGGCCCAGGCTATCGCATCGTCGGCGGCATCGATATCTTCATCTTCTTTCTTCGAAAGTGGCGCAGGACGGAAGAAGGCGATGCGCCTGGATGGGCACACTGGTTCCATCGGTGACGGGCCAGGTCGCACGAACATTTGAATTCGTGGTTTCCCTAGGTAGGTGTCCAAGGCCAAGCTAGGTGCACAGTGCACCCGATCGATGCGAAGTCTGGACTCGTAACATGTTGACGGCCTATGTCATTGAGTCCCAGAGCGATCAGGATGCGACAAATTTCTACGACCAGTTCACGATCAGTAAGTTCTCAAAATATGCGCGGTGCAATCTAGATCGCGCTACCGACGTTGCGCTATCCAGGTGACGTAAGCCACGTGGCGCAATCTACGCGGTGCAAGGCAATGCAAGACAACGCACAGCAGTGTAAAGCAACGCGACGCGACGGGAGGCAGCGCGAAATTATGCAAAGCAACGTTAGGCATTGCAACGCAATGCGAAGCAACTCAACGACATGCAACGCAAACGTATGCAAAGCAATGCAGGTCAATGCGAAACAATGACCGCGAGACAATTGAAAGCAACGCAAAATGATGCAAAGCAGCGAAACGCACTGCGCAGTAATGGTACGCAACGCACAGTAGGACAAGGCAATGCAAGGCAATGCCAAGCCACGCGTCACAGCACCAGCAGCGCGAAGAACTACAAAGCAGCGCATTGCAACGCAGAGCAATACCATTACAAAGCAACGCAATGAGATTGCAGCGCAATGCGATCGCAGATCAAACCAACGCGATGCGAGGCAATGCGATTGCAACGCAGTGCAACGTACTGCAACGGAGGGGGGGCGGGGCTGACGGTGCGGCGGCGGCGGGCGGGGGCGGGTCCGCCGGGCCCGCGAGCGGGCTCTTCCTTTGGCAAGTTGCTGCGGCCACTGACCAGAATGGGGCCGCCGGGGCCTTTCGAAGCGGAGTCAAAAACCTCTAAGTGCAGGCACTGATTGGGGAAACATTGGTTGTTCAGTGAGGTGCAACAGGTGCGTCTAGGAATGGAGCGGCGCCTCATCGTGTGCGAATTTCTAGGCGCGCTGGCGGCCAAGCGCGAGCCCGCCCCTGGCCCTGGCGGCATTGGAGGTGCTGCGCAGCAAGCCGGCGGCGATTTGTGCCACGATTGCCTCTTGGATTTCCATTCCCTCCCGCTCGACTGCAGCGGCGCGAAAGTGAGCTCAAATAGCGCTCATGTTGGATTTTTCCTCAGGGGGATGGTGGAGGCGGTGCGGGAGCTGGGGGTGGAGAGGTTGACGAATGGCCCATCTCCCGCGCAGCTGGCTCGACTAGGCCAATGGCGTGATCAGTTTGCGATAACAAGATTACCTCCGCTGCTGTGGCCGACCCCTTCTTTGCTCAAGCTCAGCGCGCGGCCCTTGAGGCGCGGGATGAATTCCCGAACAGTGCTTGTACGCATGGGGTTCCTACTTATGGACTTTGGAGCTGGTTGTCTGTCGGCGGCTCCGCGGTCGCCGTCGCCGCCTCGTCGCCGCCTCTTCGCCGCCCGCGGTCTGGGCCTGGCAGTTGGTCTGGCAGCTCCGTGGTCGCCATCTCCGCCTCGTCGCCGCCCGTCGTCTGGGGGATGATGATGATGATGAGGAGGAGGAGGAGGAGGAGGAGAAAGAGAAGGAGGAGAAAGAGAAGGAGGAGGAGGTGGAGGAGGAAGAGAAAGGGGAGGAGGAGGAGGAGGAGGAGGAGGCAGAGGAGAAGGAGGAGGAGGAGGGGAGAGGAGGAGCCAGCGGGTCCGTGGTCGCCCTCGCCGCCTCGTCGCCGCCCCGTGCCCGCCCGCCGTCGGGGTTTGGGCGTCGGGCTGACGGCTATGTGGTCGCCGCCGCCGCCCTGTCGCCGCCCGTCGTCCAGGCCTGCGTTTCTTCGCACTGCGCTGCGTTGCTGCGTCGCGCTCTGCAGTGCATGACAGTGCCCCACGTTGTGTTGCTTGGCGTTGCGCATGGTTCTGCACTGCGCTGCATCGCTATACGTTGTCTTGCAGTGCTTCGCCTTGCTGCTCATTGATTTTGATTCGCATTGCTCTGCGCGGCGTTGCCCTGCATTGCTTTACGTTGCTTTGCATTGCTCCGCACTGCCTTGCACAGAGACTGTTTCCCGTGGGTTGCGCAGCATTAATAGCGCACCACACAGACCGCGCCGTAAAGTGTGCTCCGCATGGCCTGCGCCACTTAGGTTGCGCTACATTGGTTCGCCATCTTGAACGCGCAATATTGATTGCACAACGTAGCTTGCACCACATAGATTCTCCGTTCTAAGAATGAATGCCCCCCACCCGCACCCCTCGAAGCCGGACTCGTCTACCCCCCCCCCCACCCTTGGGGATCGGTATGCGTTCCAGATTGATCTGCGTCGATGTGCTGATCGTTTCGGGCTTCCCGCTCGTGTTCGACGTGTCGAGTGTTCTAACCAGAGCCGCCGCCATGTGCCGAACAGCACTGAACAGTTTAGCTTTTGACGAGTTTCTTATCCAGCGCCACCTGTGGGAGCAGGTAGAAACAGAGCGCATTCTGGTCCGAAGGGAGAAGGAACTGATGGAGTGCTCAGTGTGCGTCGCGATGTTGAGAAATTACCGCTCGCTCTGTAACCTCTGCCCGCAGCTCGATGAAGACAGCCACGACATCCAGCGTACGACGTGCAATGCTCTGATTTCCCGCTTCGACATACCCCCTTTGTGCACCGAGCTCATTCCCCGTGTTGACCACTTGTTCCCAGGCCGCGTTGAGAGTTCCTTCTCTATATATGATTTTTTGTCAACGCGATTCTGCCTGCCAGCACGATGTGTCCGTTCCTAGGCTTCCGCCTTCCGAGAAGTATCAACAATGCTTGGCCGACCTCCGCGATACATACCGACAGGGTACTGTAAATCGCAGATTCAGTGGTGGCGCGGTCGGGGGAGATCCTATTCTTCACTATGTTGATTGTCCGTTCGCTGTTCCCATTCTCCAAGAAGTGATCCCCTTTTTCCATGTATGGCACAGCTACCTCCGAGGATACGAAAGGCTCCTTTCAAGCTCCCCCGCCCCCTCTCCAACACCACCGCTCTGGTTGGCTGCATGGTCGTTCACGATGTTTTGCTCGCGCTTCCAAGCATCTTGAGAAGCGAGGGATCGCTGGGCCTCTGGAGACTCGGGAGCCTCATGAGGAGCCGCGCCCGTGCGGTGGCCAAGCGGTCCCCCGCGCTCCGTGGGGCCCTCCAGACGCACTGAGACCAGAAGGGGGCTTGTCATCAGCAGCGCCATCGTTCGCCTCCTGCTCCTCTTCCTCCTGTTCCTGCCCCTCCCCTCCTCTTCCTCCTCGTCCCTCCCCCCCTGCCCCCCTCCCTCCCTCCCTGGCCCTCCTCCCCTCCCCCTCGCCCGCCGGCGTGCCGGTGGGCCGACGGCTGCTGAACGGAGACCCCTGGAGCGCCGGGTCGAGGGCGGCTGGCGGCCGCCGTCTGGGCGCGTTCCCCCTCCCCTCTTGCGTCCCGACTTCCGCGGCGGAAGGTCGGCGGAGGCAAAACGGGGCCGCCTCCGCCGGCGGAGGGGCGGCGGATGGCGGCGGAGGTAAGTGATGCGCCCCCGTGCAAGAGATGGCAACGTTTCTGGGTCCAGGGTCTCCGAGAAGGCCCACGTGCCCCTCGCGTGCTCCCCGGCCGCGCCGGCGGCGCCCCAGGAGAGCAGGAGCCTCCGGAGGCTGGGCGCCGTGCTCCGCTGGCTGCGGTGGGCGCACCGGTGGGGCCCGGCGGGCCGGCGGGCGGCCGAGGACCTCGGGCCCGCAGGCGCAAGTCACCGCAGGCGTGAGGCTTGGAGGCTGAGAGGACCCCCGCTTGTCATGAAGAAGACAGGTTGTCATAATCATCGGCTGTCCTTTGTCATGAATCACGGAGGTTGTCGGAACAGGTTCTTCTGACAACAGGTTTTGTATGGCAACCGTGTTTTTTATGACAACCGGTTTCATGACAACCGCCGAGGTTCGCCCACTGGTTGGTGTGTTTCCGGGCCGTTTGCATTGGATGGGTCTGTGTTGCTCCCCAGGGTTCTGCCCACCCCCCGAGAGACGCCGGGAGGGCCGGCGGGCGGCCGAGGACCTCGGGCCTGCAGGCACAAGACACGGCAGGCGTGAGGCTTGGAGGTTGAGAGGACTTCCGCCGTGGTTCGCCCACCAGTTGGTGTTCGGAGGCCCGGAGGTTGGCACCAACACCGAGATCGGCAGTGTGCCTCCACCGAGGGAAGCGGATCCCAATGACGGTGATGGTGGTAATATCTGGGCTGCCTGAGCGGCCCGGAGTTCACCACCAACACCAGACCCTAGGATCATCTTCCCCAGGGAAGCAGCCCCCTGTTTGGGTGCCGGTGCCCTGTTCACGAAGGAACAACACACACCCATACCCATAGGGGGGTTCGAGGGGAGGAGGACTGGCTATGGGTATGGGTGCGGGTTGTCGGACCCTGGGGAACGCTCCCGTTCGAGCGGAGCCCCCCATCCGACAACACGCACACACAGCCCTCTCCGACCCCCTTGTGGGTACGGGTGTGTGCTGTTGGTTCGGCATCCTTTCCCAGGCCCCAGGGTGTGGTTCCGGGCCGTTTGCACGGAGGGGTTTGTGCTGCTCCCCAGGGCTCTGCCCACTTTGGCATCGCTCGGACGTGTGCATTTTTCCTTCGGCGAGGACCATCGAGCAGCATCCTTGATCAGTTGGCGAAAAAACCACGCACAAAACCAAAAAAGCACAGGGAATGGACGTCCGAGCGATGGCCAGCCACCCCCGAGGGGCGCCGGGAGGGCTTTGGGGAAGGCGGGGGCCCTCGGAGGGCCCGAAGGCTTCCAGGAAGACGGATTTCGCAGGAGGCGTCAGTCAGGAGGGGAATAAGCGTCGACTCCCCAGAAAATATGGGAAAACATGGGAAGTGGGGGGAAGACAAAAACCCAGAAAATACAGGAAAATATGGGGCATCTTTTTACTTGTGTGTATTTATTTATGTGTCCTTGGGCCCCTTCAGTCAGGGCTTCTCGAAGGGCCCCCTGCCTTCTAAGATGCCCTCCCGCCCGCTTGGAAGGCCGCACCCCTTCGCGCAATCCTCAGGGCCAATTTCGGTCCGATCGATCCGGTTCGATGTCGCTTCAGGCGGTTCCAGTCCGACTCGATTTCGATGTTCTGACGATCCGATGCGGTCCAGTTGTCGCACGGCGCTGTTGTGCATAGTGTCGCAGCTGGTCCGATTCAGTTTCGGCTCCGCCCGACCCGACGGACGTTCCTGTCCGATCCGTTTGCCCGACTCGGTGCTGACTGATCCTGCAGAAGGCTAGCGTTTTCCAGAACTCGGTCCCGCGGCCGCTGTCCTGACGGTCCTGGCCCGATGTGTGACGGCCCAGTGTTCGCGAGAGGTGTGCAGCGGGGCGGGAGTTCCCGTCGAGTCTCATGTTGGGTGCCGTCATGTGTCTGACGGCCCCGTCGGGCAATTCCCAGTCTGGCGCGGCCCGCCGCCGGAGTGACCTGTGGTGCGCGGCTCTCGGGCGGCCAGGTTTCCCGGACAGGAACCTCCCGACGTGCCCGTGGCTTCCTGGAGGCCTCCCTGCTTCGGGGTGCGTTCGAGAAGCTGCCGCCTCGCCGAGAGCGTTCCGTGGGTGCCCCAGGCCGCCCCTGCCGGCCGCCAGAGACACTCGTCTGCTTGCTTGGACCGTTTAGTAAACGTTACCTCTCCATATGATCCCTAAGTTACTCTAAGGTTACTGCAGAGCTACTTTAACTGTTTCCCAGGGTTGGCTCCTCTTTAGCAATGCCCATTTATCATAAGGCCAGACACCGGAGGGAGTCGGACGGATCCTTCGCCGGAGTGGGTGCTGGAGCGCAGCGACAGCGGGGCTCGGGCGGGTGGCGACGGGGGGTGGCCCAAGCGGAGGATGAAGAAAAGGGCCCCAAAAGGGGCCTCGTAGGGCCCCTGTTGGGCACCCGCTGTCTCCAACAGAAGGGGCCCTGAGGGGCCCCTTTAGGACCTTTTTCTTCACCCACCGTTTGGGTCACGTCCCATTGCCACCCGGGAGGGAGAGGGGGACGCGGGGGGGAGGGTGAACCAGGGCCTCGAAGTCCAGGAGGTCGTTTGGATTCACAGCTCCTCCAGGATCCTGTTCTTGCACTCATGGCTGGTATTTGTTTTCTTACGGTCGTTGTCTGAGGAGCTGGGCGCTCCATTGCCAGGTCAGCCGCCTCGTTGTCTCCGTCGCCGCCCCGTCGCCACCTCGTCGCCGCTCGGCGTCTGGGCTGCACCACTGCGCTACCGGCCCAGCCGTATTGTTGTCGCCGTCGCCGCCCAGGAGCTGCCTCGTCGCCGTTCGGTACAGAGTGAGCCACAGAGGTTGCTCCACAGAGGTCGCCCCGCATAGATTGCACCACGGAGATTGCGCCACCAAAATTGCACCGCATAGTTTACACCTCACCTATTCTCCTGTCTAGACGAGGAATGCGGATTTACGAACCTCCCCCAGACTTATCGGGCCCCTTCTCGGGATGTGCAGTTTACATACGACTCTGCCCCATCGTTGATCCGAAAGTTGAACTCACACCATCCCAGCCAAATCGGTGTCGACCTGCCCCCCCATCTCCCCTGACATTTTATACGCTGCGCGCACATTAGTTTATCACGAATATCAATGTCCAATAATCCCTTGCATAAGATGGGACGAAGTCCACACGCGCGCGTCGTCGCGCGTGCATGCCCAAATCCTTCTAGTCGTAAGGAATTCCCGATCGATCGTCCCGAATATAAAGTATGTATATACATAGAGATGTGCATCTATGTATATGTGTACACACAAAGCCATGGTTGTTGGAATGCTCATGCAACTTACCCGGGGACGTACCTAACCCGTTGCACACATGAGGCGACTATGCACAGGACCGTTCAGTACAAATGAACATGCGAACATGCTGAAGGACCCGCAGTGCGCATGAAGCCCCAGAAGTTCGCAAGAAAGCATGCAGGAATCAGCAAGATAGAGACGTAGGCATACGCATGCAGAGGGGTGCGATGGAGGGACAAACATGCTCAGTAACAGCAACAGCGCCGATCGCTACATGCGCGGGACAGAACAGCGCCATGCGCTCGCTCTATAGCAGAACAGCGCGTCGCGCTGAACGAGGCAAACGCGCGGGGTGGCGTGGCGGGCCAGCATGGTCCAAACTTGATCCCTGTACAATTCCACTCCGCTGGCCCTCCCAGAAACCCACGAAAGTGGCGACTGTTCCGCATTTCGCAGCCACGCAGCGAGCCGCGAGGTCCCAGCTCATCCCTGTACAACTCCATTCCGCGCGAGCTCCCAGGAGCCCACGAAAGTGGCGATTGTTGCGCACTTCGCAGCCCCCCAGGGAGCCATGAGGTCCCAACTGGATTCCCGTACAACTCCACCCCGCGAGACTTCCAGCACGAAACTGGCAACAGTTATGCATTTCGCAGCCCCCGAGGGTCCCGCGAGGTCTCGGCTGGATCCGTTTACAACTCCACTCCGCTGAACCCCCCAAGAGCCCACGAAAATGGCGACAGTTGCGCACTTCGCAGCCCCCGAGGGTACTGCGAGGTGTTGGCTGGATCTGTTTACAACTCCACCCCGCGGAACCTTCCAGGAGCCCACGAAAATGGCGACAGTTGCGCGCTTCGCAGCCCCCGAAGGTACTGCGAGGTGTCGGCTGGATCTGTTTACAACTCCATCCCGCGGAACCTCCCACGAGCCCACGAACACAGTTGCGCACTTCGCAGCCTCTGAGGTTCCCGCGAGGTCTCGGCTAGATCTGTTTACAATTCCACCCCGCCGCAGAACATCACACGAGCCCACGAAAGTAGCGACGGTTGCGCACTTCGCAGCCTCTGAGGCTCCCGCGAGGTCTCGGCTGGATCTGTTTATCATTCCACCCCGCGGAATCTTCCAGGAGCCCACGAACATGGCGACAGCTGCGCAAACTCGCAGCTCCCGAGGGTCCCGCGAGGTTTCGGCTGGATCTATTTACACCTCCACTCCGCGGAACTTCCCATGAGCCCACGAAAATAGCGACAGTTGCGAACTTCGCAGCCCCCGATGGTCCCGCGAGGTGTCGGCTGGATATGTTTGCAATTCCACTCCGCGGAACATCCCAAGAGCCCACGAAAATGGCGACAGTTGCGCAAAGTCGCAGCCCCCGAGAGTCCCGCGAGGTCTCGGCTGGATCTGTTTACACCTCCACTCCGCGGGACCTCCCAGGAGCCCACGAAAATGGCGACACTTGCGCAAACTCGCAGCCCCCGAGGGTCCCGCGAGGTGTCGGCTGGATCTGTTTACAACTCCATCCCGCGAAGCCCCCCAGGAGCGTACACAAATGGCGACAGTTGCGCACTTCGCAGCCCCCGAGGGTCCCGCGAGGTGTCGGCTGGATCTGTTTACAATTCCACCCCGCGGAACATCCCACGAGCCCACGAAAATAGCGACACTTGCGCACTTCGCAGCCCCCGAGGGTCCTGCGAGGTATCGGGTGGATCTGTTTACTACTCCACTCAGCGGAACCTCCCAGGAGCCCATGAACATGGTGACAGTTGCGCGCTTCGCAGCCGCGGAGGGTCCCGCGAGGTCTCGGCTGGATCTGTTTTCGGATCCACTCTGCTGAACCTCCCGGCAGCCCCCGAGGGTCCCGCGAGGTCTCGGCTGGATCTGTTTTCATATTCACTCCGCTGAACCTCCCAGGAGCCTGCGAGGGTCCCGCGAGGTCTCGGCTGGATCTGTTTACACCTCCACTCCGCGGATCCTTCGGCGGCAGTTGCGCACTTCGCGGCTCCCGAGGGTCCCGCGGGGTCTCGGCTGGATCTGTTTTGATATCCACTCCGGTGAACCTCCCAGGAACCTTCGAAATTGGCGAGAGTTGCCCACTTCGCAGCCTCCGAGGGTCCCGCGAGGTTTTGGCTGGATCTGTTTACACCTCTACTCCGCGGAACCTTCGGCGGCAGTTGCGCACTTCGCAGCCCCCGAGGGTCCCGCGAGGTATCGGCTGGATCTATTAACAATTCCACCCCGCGGAATCTCCCAGGAGCCCACGACAATGGCGCCAGTTGCGCACTTCGCAGCCCCCGAGGGTCCCGCGAGGTGTCGGCTGGATCTGTTTACAACTCCATCCCGCGAAGCCTCCCAGGAGCGTACGCAAATGGCGACAGTTGCGCACTTCGCAGCCGGCGAGGGTCCCGCGAGGTCTCGGCTGGATCTGTTTACAACCTCTCTCCGCGGAACCTCTCCTAGGAAACCACGAAAGTGGCGACAGATGCGCACTTCGCAGCCCCCGAGGGTTCCGCACGAGGAGGAGGAGAGAGGAGGAGGAGGAGGAGGAGGAGGAGGAGGAGGGAGGAGGAGGGAGGAGGAGGAGGAGGAGGAGGAGGGAGGAGGAGGAGGAGAAGAAGGAAAAGGAGGAGGAGGATGTGGTGGTGGTGGTGGTGGAGGAGAGAGGAGGAGGAGGTGGAAGAGAGGAGGAGGAGGCGGAGGAGGCGGAGGAGGTTGAGGAGGAGGAGGAGGAGGAGGAAGAGTAGGAAGAGGACGAGGAGGAGGAGGAGGAGGAGGAGGGAAGAGGAGTAGGTGGAGGTGGAGGTGGAGGAGGCGGAGGAAGAGGAGGAGGAGGAGGAAGAGTAGGAGGAGGACGAGGAGGAGGAGGAGGAGGAGGAGGGAAGAGGAGTAGGTGGAGGGGAGGTGGAGGAGGGAGGAGGAGGAGGAGAGGAGGAGGAGGGGTGGTGGTGGTGGAGGAGGAGGGGGAGGAGGTGGAGGAGGAGGAGGAGGAGGAGGAGGTGGTGGAGGTGAAGGTGGAGGAGGCGGAGGAGGAGGAGGTGGTTGAGGAGGAGGAGGAGGAGGAGGAGGAGGAGGAGGAGGAGGACGGGAGGAGGAGAAGGTGGAGGTGGAGGTGGAGGAGGCGGAGGAGGAGGAGGAGGACGTACGGACCAGACAGTGCTCGATTCAAAACGAGAACCAAACCAGGAGGGTTGGGAGTAATGAGGAGGAGGAGGAAGAGGAGGAAGATGCGCAGCCCCGCAGGAGGGGAGGTGAGGGGAGGAGGAGGGGAGGGGAGGAGGAGGAGGAAGAAGGAAAGCAGCACGGAGGAACGGACCAGACAGTGTTTTCTTTCAAACCGAGAACCAAACACAGGAGGGTTGGGAAGAAGACCGGCGGTCTGCGCGGATTTCTTGGCCCGGCGTTGGACCTCCCTTGCGGCGCCTCCGGCGCCGCCGCTGGCGCGCTTCGCGCGCCAGGGAGTGGGACACAACGCCGACACAAGGAATCCGCGCGGACCTTCGAAAGCGTGCGCTCATGCTGCTTATTCTTCGAGCCTCATCAAAGAGCCATCCTGCCCCTACGCTGTGCCCGCCGTTCGTCCAGATAACGACGTCCCCATTCCAGCCGAGGGAGGCGCGAGAAGTGGCGCTTGGCGTTCGCGCCCAGGGGGGAGGGGGTGGGGAGCCTCGAGCACGCAGGCCGCTGTTGTAACGATCGGCGGACCGCACACCAAAGGCCACTCTTGCCTAGGCTCACTCCCTGCGAGCACAGTGGAGACCCATGCCACGAAACACCGTGCTTCTTGGAAGGCGCGGGGCCCTGTCTGTATAGACGCAAGGCAGGCGACTGCTGAGCAGCAGCCTCCTCAGAAGTCTTCCCCCCATCCCCCTGCCGTGGAGACCCATGCCAAGAGACACCCTGCCTGCCTCCATGGCGCCCTGGGCTTCCTGGGCTTCGACGGCTCTGCGAGGGAGAGCGCGACGCGCCCACACCGAACATCGGGGGACGCCCCTGGGGCCCCCGGGGGCCAGGCTTCCTGCGCAGGGTCTCTCGTGCACTGGCCCCCCCAGTGCAGCCGGGAGGAGGCCACCGGCGCCGACGACGAGGCCGGGGAGGACGCCGCGTGCCTGAAGGCCGCGGGGAGGGAGGCCTCGAGGGCCGCGGCTGCCAGGGTCGACGCCGGAGGATCGGGGCTCCGAGGTTCGAGGCTCGAGGCCAGCAGGATCGAGGCTTCTTCTTGCCTCCTGTGAATTTCCCGGAGGCTTCTCGTCGCCACGGCTGGGCTTGGCAAACGAAGGTCGGGAGGACGCCGCGTGTCTGAAGGATGCAGGGTCGAGGCTCATGTGTTGAAATGCTATGTTTTTTTGGCGCCTCTCAGAAGCTCTTTGTCGCTACGGCTTGATCCGCTTCGAAATTCTGTTCGAAATGCACCACACCCAGGAGGGGTCCGCGTGGAGATGTTGCATTCCAGGACCCCGATCCCTCTCGCGTGGTGAACAAAATCGCAACGGATCGTGCTCGGCTGCTTCCGGCGTCTGGGGGCCTTTACCGGGCCCCAGGCCGAGTCTTGTTGGCAACATGGACGTCCGGCTGCCTGGGTTTTCACGCCGTGGATCCCTGGAGGGGTCCTGCTCCCTTGCTTGTTTTTGCTGCGACGCGAGGGCGCCGGAGGGGGCTTAGATCTGAGCTCGAGCTGCGATTTCGGCCCCGCCGCCGTCGCTTTTTTTTTGGGGGGGGGTCCCATCCCAGGGCAGGGGCCCAGAGTTGTCGATCACGTATCCGGGCTCCCTCGAGGGGGTCAAGACACCTGGGGCGGAGGAGGAGGAGGAGGAGGAGGAGGGCATGATCGCCCCCGCGCGTGTGAAGGACACGTCGCCATGAGGAACGGGTGTCCTGAGGCAAAGGGGTCCTGAGGGTTCTCCCAGTTCGACCTCCTGGGGCCCTTCCCGGGCCCAGGGGCCGTGGGAGCACAGATGAGAAGTCGGGGCAGGGCCATGTGATCTTGGACCCGTCCTCTTCAGGACCCCTGTCTTTCTCCATGTCAGGGGAAGGGGGAGGACAGGAACAAGAGGGGCGGCTCCCTCCTCTTCCATCCTCCGTCTTTTTCTGTTCTCCTTTTCCTCCTCCTCCTCCTTCTCCTCGCTCTTCCTCCCGCACTGTCCTGCTCCATCCGTCGCGCTCACCAGGCGCTACCGCTCGCTCGGGGCACCCACAAAGGGGAGAGGAGTAGGAATGGGAGGAGTCGGGGGAGGAGGGCGGACGAGGGGAGGGATGCTAAAAAGGAGCAGGGGGGGGGGCGGAGGGAGGCACCCGTGCGAGCGGAAAATCCGACTTGAATAAGCTGGCCCGAAGGCGCTCAACGGTGCATCGGCTGCTGAAGCCGAAGCCCAAACTGAAGTGCACAGAGAAAAGCAAAGGACCCGCCGTGCAGGTTTGTTGATAGCACATCGTTGAGCGGTGCTGCAGCCTCTCCTGAGCACAAGCCCCCCCCAACGTCAGCCAGACAAGTCGGGTTTGCACCCTCATGCATTGCTGGACTCCTGGGCGCGTTTCGGCACAGCCACTGCCGCCGTCACCCCCTCGTCAGGGCCACCGACTCGGGTGACAGCGACAGTGACAGTGGCGGTGGCCGACGCGTCCAAATAGTGGCGGCGTGCACAGCCAGACTGCGCAGGCCATGCGCGACGAGGGCGCCACGTGGGCCATGCGCGACGAGGGCGCCAAGTGGGCGCCGCCTGAGGCCCGCGTGGGGCAGCCTGCTACCGCGGGGCACCCCGCTGCAGCGAGCGGCGCTGTCGACTGATATTATATCTATACTTCGAGCAGTGCGTCGCCGATCTCACCAGGTGATCCCGCGGCCTACAGCCCCGACGCGGACCCGGGCCAGCCGGCCACGCGGACGCCCCAAACGCTCGAGAGTGAGTGACGGGGGCATGCGAGTGCAACGGCAACGTTCGCTGTCATGGACAGGCCAACACCTGAGGTCCTGTCAACAGGCACGGGGACACCTTCTTGCTTTTCCCAGGCGCCGGCGGTGAGCGCCAGAGACAACGGCGGACCTGGCGCGTTTGCCACTTGGGCCGCTGGAGGAAAAGATCGCTCATCCCATCATTATCATTCTCGTGCTCTTGTCATCGAGGATATACGAACAGCTCGCGCTGAACTCCGAGCTCGTGGATACATGTGCGATCCTATAACACGCGCAGAGGTCATGACCTCCACGGGTACACAATATTTGGGTGTCTACTATAGGGGGGATATCAACTCTTATGGGTGGCAGCGCCCGCTGGTTGGCACGTGCGACTGCCTGGTAAGCAGGCGGGGCCACGCTATCAGCGCATCCGAGATATCATGGTCAAAGCTCGGGCCTTCCGCATGTCTATAGTGCTCATTGGGTCCCCAGGTGACTGCTGGAAATTAAGACCCATGCGCGATGCTATCGCAGACTTAGGCCCACATGGCATGCGATTGCGATGCTGTCATTTCGGGCTTAGGTTCGATCGCTCGAGTCGTTCGCCAAGTGGTTCTTACTTGCAGGTGGCAGCGACGCGCGCGCGCCCCAGCTAACCCGTGGACACCCACGCGCCAGACTGCGGGGAAACCTGCCGAAAGAGCAGAACATGAATTATATTGGCACGGCCACGGCGCCCAGAGGGCGGAATGGCGAAACCAATAAGTCGCTATCATGACTGCACGACTGCTCGACCAAGTTGATGCACATAAAAACGCAGAGGAATGATACAAGTGCTGTATGTTCCAGCGTGCGCACCTGGATAGGTAAAGGACCTCGGACCCACGTCCAGTCTCCTAAGAATGGCCCATCAATGGGACCACGCGGCGCGCTGGGCAACTACAAACCTCGACGACGATACCACCGTGCAAGATATCGCGGTTCGAAACCAACCTATCGGATACAACTGGATAGCTCCGTTGCCGAGTGGAGTGACCGACGTCCGCTCAGTAACGAAGGGCAGCGGCTACGCCCAATTAGAGTTAGGCGTTGGGACCGTCGATGACGATCGACCCCCCCCCCTTCCTTCGATTTGGGCGCGGCCGCGCGCTGCCCCTACTCCAGAATGTCCGACGCTATGCCCGACAATGAGCAGTCGCAGGAAGCGCCGCCTGCTGATGCCCGGACATACGTGTATATATATATATATATATATATGTAGAGATGCAAGATTTGAGGGTTCGTTTCGCTTCGCCTCAATCTTGGTCCTGCGGCCATGCGCACCTAAACACTCGGTGAATGGATGGCGTCTGCAAACACATGATGACCGTGAGAGGGGTGGCGGTCCGTCATAATTCCCGGACGGGTCATAAGCATTCCTGCGCTTGGGAGACGGCGACATACCGCGACGAGGCCATAGTCACCGATGAGGGGTTAGAGGAAACGGTGACCACGAGGGGGGTCGCGGTCACCTCCGCAAAGACGCACCCGAAACTTGTCTCTGGACGTCCCCCGGGCCAAACAGACTGCATGCTGCATGGTCGTCGCGCTTCTCTTGGGAATCAGTAGCCCTCTGAGAGGGCAGAGCATTGCAGTGAGACGATCGGGAAAGAAGAGGAGGAAATGATATGAAGGGAAGACGAGGAGAGGAGGGCGAGGAAAAAGCGAGAGAGACGGTCGGGGAAGGCGAGGAGGAAAGGAAGAGGGAGAGAGAGAGGAGAGGACAAAGGGGGAGGAGGATGACACGAGGAGGGCGAGATAGGACGAGGAGGGAGTCAGTACAGGAGGAAGATGAAAAGGATAAACTGGGAAAGGGACGAGGGAACGAGTGGGGGGTTGCGATGTGCGAAACTGTCGCTACCTTCGTGGGCCGCTGGCGGGTCCAGCGGAGAGGCGCGATCCGCGGACCAGAATGAGGCCTCGCCGTCCCGGGGGGCTTCGAACAGCGAAGCTGTCGCCACGTTCGTGGCCCCCTCGTCATTGCTCCTTTGTCAGATCGTGATCGCCCTCTTCCCGATGATATGAGTCGCAAGAGTGATGCCGTGAATGGGGAACACTGGTCTGCGGCCTCACGTTCTTTGGCGAAGCGTTCAAGGATACTGCGAATCCTTCAAGGCGTAAGTTGGAAATAGACGGTCCTGGGTATAGTCGCCTCTTGTGTACAAAGGGTTGGGTGCGTCTCCGGGTCAGTTGTTTCTGGAGGGTCTCTTGGGGACCCCGGGGAAACTATCCTTGGGCGTTTCTGGAACCTGTTGGGCCTTGATTGGGGCACCGTAAGCTCGAAGACGGCCCAAGAGCGCGTCAGGAAGTCCATTCGTTGCCTCTCCTTCTCAGAAGCCTCGCGATCGCCAGGAGTGGCTCGGGGCGTCCGGGGGGGGCTCTTGGAAGCTTTTTGGGGCGTCCTGGGGGCCTCATGGGAGTTTTTTGGGGGCCGCCTGGGGGCCTCTTGGGGGCCGCGTAAGGGCCTCTTGGGGCCCCGTGGGGCCTCTTGGGGGCCTCTGGGGGCATCCTATGGGCCTCTTGAAGCCGAAGGCTTGAAATTTGAACTTGGTTTTCGTTTTCTGGGACGCCTGTGCGGCCCGTCCAGAAGGTCTCTTCGGCTGTTTTTGGGGCCCTTGGGGCACTCTTGGGCTCTCTTTGGGCGTCTTGGGGCCTTCTTGGGAGCCTCTTGGGCCGTCTTGAGAGTCTCTTGGGCCGACTTGGACGGTATGAAAGGCCTAGAGGCGAATATGTTGAGAATGTATTTTTTACATCGGGAATGGGGTTATTTTGGCTTCGCGGGGCCCTTTTGGGGGGCCTCTTGGGTGCCTCTTGGGCCGTCTTGGGTCGCCTAGGGGCGGTCGCGGTGTCATCTGAGGCATCTTGGGCCGGTGTCCTCGGGCGTCTTGGGCCGCTGGGGGGCCAGTAAGAGCGTTTCGCGCATCGCTCGGTGACCTGGAGGGCTTGGAAGTCCGCTGGATAGGGGCCCGGGGGCCAAGGGCGGCAGTCCAAGAAGGTATGTGTGGGGGGGCGTGGGCCATCCGGGGGGGGTTTTCCTTACAGGATGTATACTTGTAGTAATATATATATATATATATATATATATATATATACATATATATATATATAAACAATAATAATAAAGCTGACAAAGAAGCCAGACATGCCGCGCAAGATACCCAAACAGGTCGAAAACGGCAACGACGATTGCTGCGTGGACCTAAAGTGCCTTGGATATGGAGCATATTGCACCGATGTTCCCCTGGACTCCGGCAGCGATGAAGACGGGGAAACCTTCGCGGCGCTGCCAGCGGGGTTGCCGGCGGATGCACATTCCGATTGTTTTCTATAGTCCCAGCCCTGTGCTACGGACGAAGCAACGAGGTAGACGTGCTGGAATTCTGCGGAGGCAAGGGGGGATTTCGCAACTAGCATTCAGCCGAGGTTTATCCCCAGGAGGTAACCTCGGCGAGCGTTCTTCTATAGACCTGGGAACAAGGAAGTCCCGGATGCAGCAAAGCACTACTTGGATGCATGTTCTGCGGTGATGATATTCCTACAGCCTAACTGCCGAACTATTGGGCTACCATCTTACTCAACGCAATGGTCAACTAGGACGCGCGGTAAGATCAGCACAAGGAAAACCTCTCACGCATTCAGTTATGTGGAAGGGGTCGCTGCACGTCGGGGCGACCTCCGACAATTTTACTCACAAGAACAACCAGTGGGTACTTGGGCGGACGAAATACCGCCATGGACGTCACTGGCCAAACGCAAACGCGAGGGCACTCGCAAGGTCAATATAGACGTATTCACGACAGGCCTCCGTGACTCCCATGGCATATTGATGCGTGAACTTATTCAAATAATGGCCAACCGCCGTCAACTATTGACACCCTTTGACAACAAATGGTGCACTGGCCACCGCCAACATGCCTCAGTTTACAAAAAGGACTTGGCCAATACAGCACACTCTACTCCGATGATGCAATCCCTCTTCGTTGAGGCAGTCCAAATTGCACACGACATGTTCGCGGTTAGTCGCGATCACTTCTCAAGATCACCCTCATGCATCACCGGTTCTTGACTTGCATGACGCAGCGATCCCTAGACATCTGGGCGGGCGCAACGTGCAACCGCCACCAGGGGGGTGGGGATGTCCTGCGCGCGCCGACAATGTCAACGCGCACTCCCCAGCACACAGCGGAGACCCCTAAAGCTGTAGGTGGCATGACAAGGAGGATTATTACTGGGAGTGTCCGAACAGCCAAAAGAATTATGGGAAGGCTAAGCCTGGCCATATTCTCTCACCCGGCAAGCGCAAACTCGCCAAACCGTGGGAGCTGGGCAGGGGCCGCCAGCCTCTGCTGACCGGGCGGCCCCGCCACCCGCGGCGGCAGCTACTTCCGACGCACCGCTGCCTGCGGTGGCAGCTGCATCTGAGGCATCAGCCGCCAAAGAAGTTGCGCCGCAACGCGGTCCGAAGCCCGTTTCTAGAGCTGGGCCGACTGCAGGCGCCTGCAGCCGCGACCTCACAGTAGGCAGACATGCTGCAGAACAAAGTGGCGCTGGCAGCTCGGACGAGCACAGACGACAACCACAGGCAGTAGCCAGACTTGACGACAGCGGGGGGGATCCACATCCACCGCCACCTGCGGGCGACCCTGCAGCTCGTCCAAGGCTTCCAGACTGGTCCAGGTTTGACGCGCTGATCAGTCAGTCCACAGAACCTGCGCAGCCTTGACCCAAGCGCGGTAACACGCGAGTTGCGAAAACTACATCTGCGATGGATCCACGCCGAGGAGCCTAAGATGGGATTCATCCTAACCAAAGCTGGTCTGGAAAGTGTTAGGCAAAACCGGGTGAAAAAGGCGTCTGTGGCACATGCCGGGGGCGCAGGGCTTGGGAGAAGCCTGGGTAGTCTATAGTGTCGTCTACCGCGCTACCTGGAAAATTCAACGATGAAGTCGAATGCGACTTAATGGTCTACACACAGGAGCATCATGTATTTCGCATAATCGATCGCTGCCTTCGATGCGGTGCTGGAATCGAGACACCAGACAAAACTATGACCAGTATCCTGGATGCGCACCATCAGTGTTGGATGCAAGTCGGACCTGCCAAAGTGTTATACTCTGACGGAAACTACGCTCTCAATGACGACGCCGAGAAAGCAGTTTTTAAGGCGAAAGGCACTGAGCTAAGAATAGGCGCGCGTGGACAGCGCGTATTGCTACTGAAGCCAGAAGTGGCATAGCACGACATCTGGTTCACGTCATGGAGGCTGAACCCAATAGGTGAGACATGCAACTTGTGTTCGCCCGACTATTGCATGCGGCTTCGTTTGCCAGCAACGCGGTTACCTTTTACGACGAGGTACCGCCATATAACGCACTGTTTGGGCGACAGCCAGCCATGTTTTCTGACCTGCCTGTTATAGATTGCGAACAACAGACGGAGACATCCGACGACCGTCGGGAACGTACTCTTCGTCGCGCAAGCATTGAGGCTATCACACAAGCCACTGCAATTGCAAAGACAGGCCGTGCACTACTGACCAAGACGACCATCTCTGGTCAGCATCACTACATAAAAGGGAGATCTTGTTGACTACCACCGCCCCACAACCACGAAAGACGACCGCGGTGGCTTGAGGTGACCATTCCCGGTTGTGCGGAACGACCCCGGCAGGGGTCAAACTGTCGTGCAATATGCGAGCCGCGATGTACAAGTCCAGCGCGGTGGTGCAAGACGCTCGCCGTGCGTTGCAGCTCTGATCGCTTGAGAAGTTGGCTCGGGCTGCACAGCCTTACGGACTGCGTTGGCCTTCGTAGCCAGTCCCCCCGCGGGGCGACCTGCCATGACTTTCGGCTATCTCACGACCAAAGCGGAGTGCTCCAAATGACGAGCGCGAGCCGATTCTCTCCAAAGGTGCATTCAGTTCTCCAATATCTTATACCAGAAACTTCTTCCGCATCGAAAACGTTGCACCAGTTGTGTTAGGTGAGAGCATTCACGCGTGACCTCCGGTAACGTACGCTGACAGTTGTACGCTGGTGCACTATGGCAACGGCGTGAAACCTGGTTTCCATTATTACGGAGCTCGAGGCACTGCCCTAGACGTTCAAGGTGTAACTGGATCAGCACACTAGAATCATCCCGGGCCCGAAGTCCACCAAACCTCAAGCAGGCTTCGATCAAGACGCGGCGACGATCGAAGGACTGGCAGACATGCCAACGCAAGGTAGTAATGCAAGGGAGGCCCCGGAAGCCGAACCACCACAGGGAGACGGCCGGCCCCCCACAGTCTACGAGGAACCAGGGGCGGACCTCGAGGCACAAATAACCTCATGCCCGTGAGAATAAACACTAGGGGATAATAAAGTTCGGGGTTCAGGGAGAGATAATAAAAGTAGCCCAGCAGACCTCAGCATAATCTCGTGTAGGGTAGCTCATGCGCCTCAATTCCCATGGATAATCAACCCCGGAGATAAAAAAGGTCAGGCGAGCGTGGGGACAGAGAGAAATATAAAAGTAGAAGAATACAGTATAATAATAATAAGAAAGAAGAAGAAGAGGAGAATATGAAGAGGACGAAGAAAGGAAAAATCCAAAGTTCCAAATCTATCAATGTTAATTTACAAGCGCTTTATGAAAGTTGTTGTTTTTAAGTGCTCGTGTAGGGTAGCTCATGTGCTTCATTTTCCATGGATAATCAACCCCAGGGATAAAAAAAAGTTCAGGCGAGCGTGAGGACAGATAGAAATATAAAAGAAGAAGAGGAAAGTATAAGAATAATAAGACGAGATGTTGCTATATCAACATCGCTTGATGTTGATATAGCAACATCGCTTGATGTTGCTATCTCAACATAGCGTTTCGAGGTGATAATGAAGTTCGGCCTCAGCGCTCGCCGCCCATTTTGAATTTTGCATAGGGCGACGATAATCAACTCTAAACACTGAAGGGGGGGGGGCCCCTTTATTATCATCGGCATGCGGTTAGTGGAAGTGCGGCATGCAGACATACAAAAGGGAACTGCTGGAGGCAAACCCAGCAGAGGAACTTTCTACTGCACCCGCACAGATGATCTCTGACAACAGCGCGCTGGTCACTGTAGCTGAAGGACAGCAAGGGCACTTCCCTGCGCGGGGTGATCCACAGGACATCTACACAGCCGAGACAGATCATGGCCCATTGTGCTCTACGGACGAAGATGGCAGTACTGGATTAGACTCCGACGAGCGCGGGCAGTATGTAGAACTCTGCTGTGCGGCAGAACTGTCGAAGATAGTCTTATCCGAACAGCGGCGTAGGATACTGGACTTCGACCGTGTTACCACGATGCGAATATATGTGACCGCTGTAGCTAAACGAGCTGCAGTCGCCGAGGAGGACGACCTTCTCGCGGAGGCAGACATTCAGGCGAATCCAGTCATGGTGTTGAACGCCCTATATACTGAACTAAAGACAGGGCTTGGTAACAAGTGTTTCAAACTATAAGCTATATTCAAGGCGTCAATCATCGCGGTTTCGAGATCGCATGCTGCACATGGAAATTCGTCAGAAACGAAAAGGGCGGAATGGGGCGCACTATCAGGTCGCGCCTGGTACTTCGGGGCTTCATGGGCCCCGTAGCCTTCGACCCAGAAGCGCTCTCAGGAACGGCGCGGCGGCCAAGCCAGCGATTGCTCGCCAGCGCGGCGGCGCGCAGCAAGCAGTGGACCATTGCTTCCCTCGACGTCAACGTGGCCTTCTTGAAGGGGCTCGCGCATCAAGAGCTCGCTGCAGCGACCGGTGAAAAAGGACGCGCGGTGCGCTTTATCTTGCCACTTGGTTCAGCATCAGCAGTCAGATTTCCGTGGGTTTGAGCACTATGATGAGTCAAGACGCTGTCTGCAGTGTCGTGAACCAGGCACTGGCACCAAAGATGCACCAAGAGCCTTTCGCTGAAACCCAGGACGACCACGAGAGGCTCTGGACTCAGACCCACATCTTACGACGAGGAGTTCCGAGGTGAGCCCTAGCCTTCTGACTGCCAAACATTTTGATGATATAAACATGGCCAGTGCTGAGGACACCATGGACAAATGCGTCAGGCGCGTTGAGGTTACCTTTTGGGAGCTGTAAACTCAACAAACACACATCTACCAACTGCGCTGCGTGCCAAGGACAGCGACGGTATTGTTACTCTTGACCAAGACGAATCTATAAGACAGCCCCGCCCTATCCAGCGCCACAGGCTCACGGGCGCAGATGCTGAGGCCAAAGCATCGATCATGGTCGCTGGCATGCCTGTTAGCCTCAGAGGCGCTCTGGCTTACGCCCGTATCACACAAGCATGGTTAATGGTATATGTTGCACCACTGCAGCGCGTCCAAGAACCGACCGACATGCAAGTGCGACGACTCATCGCGATTACCAGGAAATGGCAGGCCTGTCCTATGAAGATCGCGTGTAAAAAGATGACTCCAACGGGCGAGGTAGACCTGCATCGTGATTCTGGCTACCGTCGCCTGGACGGCGATGCCGATGACGAAGTCGAAGGCTATGGTAGTCGCGGGGCAAACCTGCGAAGGCGTGGGCACATGCCTGCTGGTAAGCTTGTCGTCCATCTTGTTGACGCGAACTGCGAGTCTCACCGCTTGCAGGCCCGCTCTAGCTACTCAGCTGAAACACTAGCAGCAGCCAGTATCTTGGAGGACTGGTACCCCACGATTGTTACGCTACACGGGCTCCACGCAGGGCCGTTGACACCCATTCAATTTAAGGACATTCTTGAGATGGGCGGCCACAACATTAAGTTCACCCTGACCACTGATGCGGAACATGTCTTCATGTCCTTGTCAAGCAAATACCTGAAGAATCCGAGTGAAACTGTACCCCTCGGGTCACATCAGTTGGATACGGCAAGTGATGGAGCGTGGCATCGTGTATAGTGCGCGCTGGTGCGACACCGCGACGCCCGCGATCTGACTGCATAGTGTTACACCAAGGGGAGCATTGACAGAGATATGCTCTTACAAGTTATGGACGGAATACAATCCTTCAAGCACGACTTGAAGCGGCACGCTCCCTACAAGGCTGGCCAGACGAAGCCATTCGAGCCGGCCGAGGAGTAGTAAGCTGCGGGGGAACTTGCTAAGGTTGAACCCGCTGGACGCTGCCCTTCTTTTGTAACATAGTTGTTTTGCTGAGTAAGGCCAGTAGCGGACTCACGCTTCGTCGTTTCCCCCCGATTCTGAAGGAGGAAGGGCAAAGGCGAGAGGTATCGAGCGCTTGTCCGCGGCCGCTTGGGCTCAAGCGGCCACCAATTTGACCGGGTCGCACCGCGGCCCGCTATCTGACACCGAGACAGAAAAGGTTCCACCGTTTTCTCTTGAGATATTCCCTCGCCGCCCACGCGGCCATCTTCTACATGTGGCACTATCGCTCATACGATACAACAGGGTTGGACGTATGATACGCCTAAGGCGTAGTATCTGGTCGGGTCTCCCAACTGGCTTTAAACCCTGCCGAGGGGCTATGTGGCCGTCCTGAGTCCCTCCGGAAACCCTGTTGGGCCAACTTGGGGCTGCCTTGGGGACCGCCCTGGCCCGTCCAGGGCGCCCTCTTGGACTGTATTGGGGCCTTCTTGGGCAATGATGCGGCATTTGGGGGGCGCTCTGAGGTCTGGTGGTGGCTGGCATTTGAAAATGTGCAAGAACGTTTTTGTGGTCCATGGTCATCCTTACGCTCCTTCCCCATTTGTGTTGCAGGGAGCCCTAGCTCAGCGACTTTTTCTCGGAGCGAGCAGGGCCGGCCATTTACCCGCCACGGCCCCACGCCGCGCGCCATTTCCAGCCCGAGAGTTTTCGGGAGGCACACGCGCGCGCCACACGGTACCAGCGGGCGTGCGGCGGGAAGTAAATCTTATCACGCTTATCTCTTACATGTAGCGATCTAAAGAGGGCCTTCCTTTCGAGGGAAAAAACAGATGTCATCTCTTCCTCGGCAGAAGGCGGCGGAAGGTCGGCGGAACAAAAAATGCGCCCCCAAGAAATGACAGTTTTAGGGGGGTTCAGGGTTTTTGGAATCCGCCACATGTTCGTGGTATTCTGTTTACACCTTTACTCGGACTGGCTGGCCAAGGAGGAAAGCAGGACCTCCCCTCTGCACATATCGACTCCAGTGCCAAGGTCACCATGCAGAGGATCGACGATCACGACATTCGGTATCACATTGGGACTCAACAGTGGCCGCCTCTGAGGGACACAGAAGCCCCGTCTTGGGAGCCTTTGGGGCCGTCTTGAGGCCATCGTGGGCCGTCTTGGAGCCGTCTTGGCAGCCTTGATTGCCTGCATCGGTCGTCTTGAAAGTTTGGGAGCTCGGACCCATTGTTTTCTACGGGGGATCGTGGCTTCGGGCAGGGGAGCTTCGCATGCTGTGTTCTGCGGGTAGAGCCGAGGGAGGGAGTTGCCTGGGAGATTACAGAAACACTGCCAGAGAGCACTTGGCATTCAATCACGCTTCATTGTGCCAGAGTGCACGGTCGAGATCCCTCGGGACCCTGTAACAATAGCATCGACTCGCATTGCTTCACCGCTACACTGCGCCACGCTACCACGCCGCCGCCCTGCACGGTGTAGAGCGATCTCTGCACTTTTTTTTCAGCCAGTCCGAACGCCCTCCAGGGGCCTGGGCGCTGGCGACCTGTGTTCCGTGCTCCTGTGTGTGTGTGTGTGTGTGCATCGCTGCACCCTGGGCCCAACGCCGCTCAAAATCAGTCCCTGGACTCCTCCTGGGGCCCATCCTGATTCCCTGATAGCTCTCTGAGAGCTCAGAGGGTTTCAGATTAGAAGCCGGCAGCGCAAGGTGGCCCGGCAGCTCTTTCCGGCGCCTGTCCGGCAGCTTAGCAGCGGGCTGCTTGAAGTCGCAGCGTGTTCCGGCAAGCGTTGTCCTACTCGATCCCGATGCGCGTGCCGGAAGCCTTTCCGCAGTCGTTTCGAAGCTCCTTGGGATCTCTTGCGAAGCTGCTTTCTCGAGCTTGCAAGCTCCCCAGAGGGGCGTTACACGCGCCTTCGATTGCGTCGCTCTCCGGGTGTTGGACGCCACAAGTGTGTTTTTCGAGACGGATCCGGCCGTGGTGACTCACCGAGCGCGTTCCACTACTCGCAAAGTGCTTACTCGCAAACGCCCAAAAACCAAATGTTTGCTTCGATGTAATGGATCGTAGATCACCCGCGTCCCTCCGTGAAGCAAATTCAGATGTTCGCATAGGGGGCGCCAGTGCCGCCGCGTCGTTACGAGTAGCTTCGCGCGGAGCGCGCCGTGGCCGGGCGCGAATCGCTTGTGCTTGTCACGCGTGATATTTGCGAGCGGGCGTCCAAAAGGATGCCCCCAAAAAGGACCAAAGGCGCCGTCTTCTGGCGAGAGGTCACTCGGTCTTCGGCTCAGAACTCCAGTCTCAAGCGGCCGCGCGGAAAACTCCGGGCTCCCCGCATCGACTCTCTCGGCCGGGCGCAGCTGCTGCACCGCATCCCCGAGGCGGGAGGCTTCCAGGAGCCGAGGCCCTCTGAAGCTTGCCCGGCCTCGTGGGCCCTCCTCCGAGCTGGGCACCCTCATGGGCATCCCCTCGGCCTCTGGGGCATCCTTCTCTTGGGCCTCTTGGGCGTCCTCTCGGCGCTGCAGCCGTGCCTCCGTGCAGGCGCCCGCGTGCTACGAGAGTACGCGCCGGGCCCTGCAGCGGGACCTGCAGCTGCAGGAGCTGCTGCCGAGGCCGCTGGAGGGCCCGCCCGTGCTGCACCCAGACGGGCCGCTGCAGCAGCGCGGCCGTTTCCGCGTCGAGGATCGTCCCGAGGGCGACGGCGACGACGTCCTGAGTGACGACGTCCGAGCGACGACGACGACGACGACGACGACGACGACGACGACGACGACGACGACAGCGGCGACGACGGAGACGGCGGCGGCGGCGGCGGCGGCAGCGGCAGAGCGAGGAAGGGCGGCGGCGGCGGCGAGGGCGGCGGCGGCTGCAGACCCGTGGAAGTTTTCCGATTCTCTTGCGTTGCCACCGGCATCGCCGTCGTCGCGCGGACGCCGTTCTCCGTGTCTGCCCCCCCCCCCCCCCCCCCCCCCCACCTGCCCTACCTAGACAAAAGAAGAAGAATAGTAAGAAGCATAATAAGCAATGATGATAATATGAAGATGAAGAAGAAGACGAAGAAGAAGAAGAAGAAGAACAGGACAAACATAACACACCACTAAGAACGAAGGAACGGTTTCTGCTTTTCGGGGGCTCTGGAAGTCTCCGGAGACAACGTCGAGAACATCCCTCGCTTGATTTGTTATTGTTTTTTTATGCGGGCGGTTTCCTGATGCCTGGCGGAGTTTGTTCGACGTCGTTGGCCTCTCTGGCCCAGGAGGGGGTGAAGAGGCGAGCGTGCGCGATGGAGGAATTGCTACCACTTAGTTAAGTGGCGACGAGGGTGTTCGCACATGCGTGGCCCTCTGCGGAGGGCACACCGTTGTGTTGGTGGGTGGGTCTGGCAACCAACGAACAGGGGCTCTGCCCCCCGACATATAAAGAAAACAAGAACAGCTGGAGGCTTCGCCGCGGAGTCCGGCGAGGGCCCTCGTTGGAGCAGGGATCCCCCCCTGGGCGACATCCCTAGAGATCCGACGCTCCTTAAAAATTGGAGCCGGCGGTGCTGGGCTGTTTTCGGCCTCCGGGGGCCCTCGCCGGGCCTCGGGAGCATCAAGGAAGAGATTCAGGACGGAAAATTTGGCCCTATGGGAAGGGGGCCGGAGCTTCAGGGTCCGCGCACCGGAAACATGAGAGCAGCGGGGTGTTTGGGATTGTGCCCTTTCTGCCCTGGTGGAATCTGGATCTCTGGATGCCGTGGGTCACCACCCACCAAACCACCCCAACCCAACCCGAAGGCCCAGAGTTATCCTCGATTTCCATTGGGGGGGGGGGTCGGGAAACATAGAACAAACACATGTGGAACCCTTGCCCCCCCCAACCCGAAATTCGGGTCTCCGGGGTGGGTTGGGGTGGTCTGGTAGGTAGTCAGTGCAGGAGGCGACGGGCTGGCCGCGGGCTCCTAACAGGGACCTCGAGCCTCGGTCCTCCTCTTCCAGGACCTGGAGGCCGAGGGGCGGCCGCCCCAAGGAAGGCCACAGACATAGAGGTAAGTCGGGCATGTCCCTGTACAGCAGGGATGTTCGAGAATGGTCCAAAAATCATATGGGACGTTTTTTCTTGTGTGTGTGTGTGTTTTTGCAGATGTTTGAATATGTGTCGACTCTTGTTTGAACAGTTTCTTTTTTAAACATCATCTTTCCAACATTCCCCTGTAAGAGGACATGCCCGACCAAAATATAGGGAGACGACGATGTTCGAGCGTCGGCAGTTGTCTGTCAACATCCGCTCAAGACGGGCCCCTGGTCCCTGGACCCCTCCGGGGGTCCATGCGGGCAAGCTTCCCGAGCTGGAGGATCGAGAGTTCGAGGCTCGAGGGACTGGGCATCGCGCCTCCCCGCAGGACGTCGAGGATCGAGGGAGGGGGGGGGGTTTGGAGGCGTCCTTCTGCATCGAGGATCGGGGGACTCCGGTCCCTCGATCCTCGATCCCCCGAGAGGACCTCGAGGACGAGCGGCGGCTGCTGCTGCACCTCTGGATCCACCTGCGGCCGCCCGGGGGGGGGCCTCTCGAAAAGCACGCGCCGCGCCGTCTGGCCGGCCAGGGTGCTCGGCGTACGGGCTCCCCGGCCTCCCAAAGCGTGGGCTGCTGGAGCGCATGTAGCATGTAGTGTTAGGTCGGGCCTGTCCCCCTACAGGGGGATTTTCGACGAACAAAACATACCCCAAAAATGATTTCAAAAATCTTCCACACATGGTCTGGGGACTACTTCTTGATTATGTTTTGACCTTTGGGGGGCATTTTGGGGGTATCTTTTATTTTTGGCCGAAAAATCCCCTGTAGGGGGACACGCCCGACTTAAGCGTACGGGCTCCCTGGCCTCTCAAAACGTGGGCTGCTGGAGCGCATGTAACATGTAGTATCCGCCCAAGGAATTTCTAGACTATACCTAAAAGCTCTGGGGGTGGGCGACGGTCTTGGTCGTGGGTGTGGTACACAGAATTCCCTCCCTGGGGCGTATCTTCTGTATGCTGAGCGTGGCCCCAGGCGGTGGAAGCTGACTGGGGCGGAGAGGGTGCGGCATACAAAAAACTCTTGATGATATTAGTGCCTTGAGATGTAGGCGTTCCAAATTGTGGCACTGGGCGTCTTCGCCAAGTTTCGGGCCCTGGGGCCATCACAGGTCGATCCCACTCGAGGAGTGCAGCAGAAAGATGGGGTCGAGGGCTCTGGTCGTGATGTTCCGAGACGTAGCATCGACTCTCAGGGTCCAAGCTGTGGGATGCTGGAGCGCTTGTACTATCCAGCTGCCTGCGGCAAGTCCCGCCACCGTGCCAGCCAGGCATTCTAAGTGGCGCCTGTCCGAAAGGGCACGGGAGGCCATCGCGTGTAGCAGCTCGTGTTTCCAGGCTTGGGAGAGCCTTGATGATGACGAGGAGGAGGAGGAGGAGGAGAAGGAGGACGAGGAGAAGCAGGAGGAGAAGACGCAAGAGGAATACTGTCACACGTGACACCTTTCGTCCTCACGATTGTAAGGAGCTCTGGAGGAACTCCTGCTGGCCGTCGTGTGGCTGCCTTGGCCTCCTGTGAGGCAGGCTTGGGGCCGCGTCGTGGGACTCTCCTGGGCCGTCTCGGGGCCCTCTCGGCAGTATGGTTCGGGGGTGGACAGACCTCCTACCCTGACACGTCGATTAAGGAATTTGCCATTTTCGGTTCGCGAGAGGGCGTCGCGGCAGTCATTTTTGCGGGTCCAGGCCCGTCGTTTAGGTTTGTCCACCGCCGAATGGTTGGTGCCTGGAGGCCGTTGTAGGACCGTCTTTTGGCGCCGTCTTGGGCAGTCGAGGGGCCTTCTAAGGCCGCCTCGCCTTGGGTCCCATGAGGCCCTCGTGCGCCGTCATAGGGGCCATCCTAAATGCCCCTTGGGCCCTCGTGGGGTCCTCCTGGACCATCCTTGGGCCCTCGGGTGCGCCCCCTGGGCCGTCTTAGGGCCATCGTGGAGGGAGGCGTCTTGGGCCCTTGTCGTGCTGACGGAAGCCCGAAAAGGTGCAGTGTTAGAGACCCTCCTGGGGCCCTTGTGGGCCCTCTTGGAGGCATCTTGGGCCGTATTCAGGCCATCGGAGCGCCCTGAGGCCATATCCGGCCGCCTGGGGCCATCTTGGCAATGCTCCGAAGTGTCTTGGGCCGTATTGATTGCCTTGGTTGCCTGCCATGGGCCGTCTTGGAAGCTCGGGGCGCGAGCACATAGTTGTTGTACGAAGGAGGGAGCGCTGGCCAATCGTTTTGCACGAGGGACCGCGGCCTCGGGAGCGGGGGGGGGTGCATGCGACTGTGCGGAGGCAGAGGGGGGGGGCCCTCATGAGAACACGAGGGCCCGACAGTGCAGCACACAGCACTCCAACACGCCCACATCGTGCAGACACGGTGGCGGAAGAGCTCCGAGCGCCTACGCTCACTAGAGCGGAAGGGTTTGCAAAAAGCTCTGAGCACCAAGGCTCCCAAGAGCGAGCGGTGACGTGAAAAGCTCAAGGCACCCAAAGTGACGTCAAGACCCTCCCAACGCCAAGGCTCCCAAGACGAGCTCCCAGTGACGCACAAGGCTCTCAACGCCGAGGCCCCCGAGAGCGGACGGCGCCATCACGAGCACTCTCGGGGAGGCTCCATGGAGCCGCTCGCTCCCCTCCCGTGCTGGCCCACGTTGACGGAACGAGCGAGGTCTGAGTGATGACGTGAGCGACAAAGCAAGAGGGCTCCTCTGCGCCGACATTGGCGCGCGAGTTGCCCGCGTAAGGTCGTGCCTAGGCGCCCTCGTCTCCGAAGCAGCGTGCCGCGCCTGGCAGCCCGCGTAAGCCGCGGCGTAAGGTCGCCGCGCCATCTCGCGGGAGACCCGCTTGCGATCTTCGCTCACGCTGTGTCGGGGCGAAGCCCTCCAGGGAGGGGTCCGGGGGAAGGGCGAGCGGCGCGCAACCAGGTTGTTCAGACGCGCGCCAGGCCCCAGGACGGCCTCAGAGGCGCCCAGCACGGGCTCGGATACCCCTGAGACTCAGCCACGCGCAGAGGACGGTGGGGGGAGGGGGGGAGGGCTTCTTAGAAGCACCCCTGCTTCTTAGAAGGCGCGGGCCTTATCTATAGATGTAGGGCCGGCGCCTTCTAAGAAGCAGCCTTCTAGAAGCCCTCCCCCCTCCCCCCACACCCTTGTGCGCCCCGCCAAAAGAAGGTCCAGAGAGGTCCAAGATGGCTTCAAGACGGCCCGAGAGCGCTCCAAGAAAGCCAAGACCGCCCCCCAAGAGAGCCCCAAGATCGTCCCAACATGGCCCAAGAGGGTCCTATGGACTCCCAAGAGGGCCCAAGAGGGGCCCAGAGGGCCCTTGGAAGCCCCCAAGAGAGCCCCAAGTGGGCCCCAAGTGGCTCCGACGAGGGCCCTACGGGGCCCCAAGGAAAGCCCCAAGACTGCCAAAGCCCTCCAAGACGCCCAAGACGGCCCAACAGGGCCTCAGGACGGCCCAAGAGGGCTCCAAGTGGGCCTAACAGGGCCCCAACAGGACTCCCACGAAGGCCCAGAGACGTCCAATAATAGAGGCTCCAAAGAGGACGTGACAAGCTCGTAACTTCAAGGCTCTCACGAGCGAGCGGTGGCGTAAACAAGTCTTCACACCAAGGCTGCCAAGAGCGAGCGGTGACGTAATTATCCCGGCAAAGCAACCTAACAGCGATGTGTAGAAGCATATCTGAAAGCATTCCCCTTAAGATTCAGACGAAAATCCAGTTGTCGAATTCTGCTGTTCTCGCAGTCGTAGTCGCATTCGCGATGACAGTCGCAGCGGCAACGGCAGTCGCAGTCACAGCCTCAGCCTCAGCCTGCCTCCTCCTCCTCCTCCTCTTTCTCCTGCTCCTCCTCCTCCTCCTCCTCCTCCTCCTCCTCTTCCTCCTGCTCGTCCTCGTTCTCGTCCTCCTCGTCTTGCTCGTCCTCCTCCTCCTGGTGCTCTATCCTCCTCCTCCTCCTCCTCCTCCTCCTCCTCCTCCTCCTCCTCCTCCGTTGCCATTTTGGCTCAAGATCGGGATAGGCCCGTTTTGAGTGTGGCAGCCCTTCCTCCAGGGCCACCCAGCTGTCAAAGGCTGGCGGACACCCCCTCATCCAGTGCGCCTCATGGCCGATGCTGCCCCTGCTGCGCGCACGAGCACCCAGGAGCGCCAGATGCTCGCAGAACTTGACGAGATGCCCACCTTCCCCGACGGCGAGCGCTCGGGCAAAGGCCAAGGCACTGGCCGCTTCACCCAGCGCAAGCGGCAGGCACTCGCTCCGTCCTCTGCTGGTGCCCCTGTACCTTCTCCTCATGATGATGACGATGACGATGGTGATTTTCTGCGGCAACTATGCAGGGAGGAGTTTGCCTCGATGCGGGACACCATCACCACCGAGGTGTCGGAGTCGGTTGCCAAGACCATCACGTCCAATCACAACACGCTGCTCAAGATGCTGTCATCCATGCAGGGCGAGGTGGCAAAACAGTCCAATGCCATCGAAAGCCAGGTTCAATCGGCTATTGCACCCAGACTCGACTCGCTCAACAGACGCCTCCAGGCCCAGCTCGACGAGCAGAAGCGCAGCATCGACGCCCTCGAGGGTCGAGCGGACGAGCATGACAAGTCCATTCAAGAGCTTCAAGACCAGCTGGCAGAGCTTCGTCGCCAGATGGCCATCGCCGAACAGACTCCGAGGAAGCAGCTGGCTGCTCCCACCTCCTTCGACCGCGAGGAGGACACCACGATCGTTGTTGCCGTCTCTCAGCGCCCGACTACCTTGGCGTCAGTCGTCTCTTCGCTACGACCGTGGCTCAGCGAGATTGGTTTTGATGATGAACAATACGAAATCAAGCAGAAGGGCGAGTCCCCGGCCAGGAGGTTCGAGATTTGCTTCTCGGGCTCGGCCGCCATCGCCTCACGCCGTGCCAGCAAGGCCACCTCGCTCCTCAAGGGACCCGACGGCTGGAAAGAGTTCTGGGTCGACCCGCCAGGCGCCGAGCGGTGCCGTTTGCACCTCGGCCCCGACAAGTCCCCCAAGCGCATCAAGACCGAGGTCACCCTCCGCAAAGCCAGGGCGATCATCGAGCTGCAGTACCCAGGCAAGAGGTTCTACTCGGACCGCGAGCTCGGCGTCCTCTCCATCGGGTGGGACAAGATCATGCAGGTCAGCGTCTTCCACGGCGACACCCCCCCCCCAAGATCTACTGGGACTCGGCGCAGCTGTCCAAGCACGCCATGGCGATCGACACGCTCCGCAATGCGGTCAAGGAGCTCACGCACCCGTCCGATCCCAGCCAGTGGTGCCTTTAGCGCCGCTGGGCTATTTCGTCTTCCTCCTCCGCCGCCTGGTTCAACGGCACCTACGTTTCGGATCGCTACGTGGAACTCTCGGGCTCTTCTTCAGGCTGGTGGGGATAAGGCCATCCTGAAGAGAAAGTACGTTCTCTCTATGCGTCCCCTCTCCACGATCATCGCCCTGCAGGAGGTGCACCAGGACCACTGCCAGCTTGTCTCGTTCTTCCGCTCGATCGCCTCGGGCCTCACGATCCACTCCAGCTTCATGTCGGACGCAGATGGCGGTCATCGGCGGGGTGGGGTTGCCGTGGTGCTCCCGCCGCTGGCTAGTCAGGGCCCGTCTGCTCCGTCCTCTTCGTCTACTGTTCTGGTGCCTGGCCGAGTGATGCTAGTCCGAGTTTGGGATGACTGCCGCACGCTCGACATTTTCAACGTTCACAACCATGGCCTGCCCGCCCAGCAAGTTCGCGAAGTCGCTGCTGCGATACGTGCATCGCAACGTGCTGCCGCCCTTGACCCCGACATGTACACCACCTTCGTCCTCGGGGACTTCAATTTTGCCACGCACGAGGCTCTCGCGCTCGCTGCCCCCGCGGCGGCCGTGCGCAAGCAGTCGAAGTGCCACCACGTGCAGGCACCTAAGTGGCGCCAGGCCCTCGCCCTTCTGACTGGGATCGCGTGCGAGGACCCCACGCACTACGAGAAGTTCAACGACTCGTGCGCGACGATCGACCGCGTCTTCTGCTCGATCACGGGCTGGCAGCTCTGCCAGCTGTTTGTCCAGATCGGCGCGCTTGGCTCGCCAGCGGCCGTCTTTGGCAAAAAGATCTCCGACCATGCTGCTGTCGTTCTATCGCTTGCCTGCCGTCCACCTCGTCCTGTGGAATCCCGCCCTATTCCCAAGCACCTGTTCGCTGAGCCTGGTTTCAAGCGTCGCCTGGAGGGGCTGTGCTCCTGCATCCCATGGGACTCCATGTCGCCCCCGTTCAAGGTTGAAAAGTACAAGGAGCTTTTGAAGATTTCGGCCGCGGAGACCAGGGACGCCCTCTTTCGTGACAGACCACATCATCCCCGCACTTGCCTCCTGCTTGCTCGTGCCCTTGCCCGTGTGGTTTGGAGGCAGGACCTGCGCATGGCTTCCAGGCTCCAGGACTCCCACCCCCTCGCCATAGACATGATATCGGTCACCAACGGGAAGGTCGAGATCCGCCATCCGCCCTCTTTCCAGGCTTGGGTCGACCAGGTCCAGACGGAGGCTGCTGAGTCCGCGAAGGCTGAACTTGAAGACCGCAGGCGGCGTGAAGGTGACCGCGCCCAAATTCGTGCCCAGGTCCGCGCACTTGAGCGGCGTGCTCGTCTCTGGTCCCCGCTCAACCGAAGGATATCGCTCTCGTCGGTTATCGCGCCTGACGGCTCTGCGGTCAGCGTCCCCTCTGATCGGCTGCGGGTTCTCTCGGAGCACTGGGCCCCCGTATTCCAGAAAAAGCCGTGGGACTCCGCTGCTGCTGTTCCTTACCTACGCCGCCTTGCTCCTGACCTTCCTGCCGACCTTCACCTCCCTCCGCCTTCGAAAAACATGCTGCGGCGCGCGATTCGGTCTGCCCAACACTCTGCCCCTGGCCCTGATGCTCTTCCGTATGCGGCATGGGCGGCGTCCTCGTGGGGGGCTGACATACTGTGGGATGCTCTTGGTTGGGTTCTCAAGGGCCAGGAGTTGTTTGCGAACACTAGTGACACGATCCAGATTTTTCTGCCCAAAAACGTCACGGACTTGGAGCTGCGCGATGCCAGCTGCTCACGCTCTCCAGACAAGGTACGGGTCCTGGGCCTCAGGAACTGTGACTTGAAGCTCATCTCGTCCACTGTCAATCGGGCGATTCGCCCCGCCCTGGTCTCCCTTGCCCCGCCGTGCCAGCGGGGATTCATACCGGGTAGGAATTTCGGCAACAACATCCTCGAGCTCGACGTGTCGTCTCGCCAGATGTCGATCGTGCCCCACGGGTCCTCCGATATCCCTGTGCTGTATTCCCTGGACTTCGGCCAGGCCTTCCCGTCTCAGAATCAGGACTTCCTCATTCTCTCCCTCAGGGCTCTCAAGCTGCCTGACGCTTTCGTGTCCTTCGTCACGTTCCTTTATGCTTCGGTGGAGGGGGTGGTCTCGCACCTAGGCTCGCTTGTCCACATCTTCTGGATCCAGAGCGGCATCATCCAGGGCTGTGCCCTGTCGGGCACTCTCTATGCATTAAGTACGGCTGTCTTCCTGGTCGACCTGGCGTCTCGGGTGGAGGCCGCTGGCCTTGGCCTTGTTCGGGCCTGTGCTGATGACATTGGGGGTACGCTATTGGCCATTTGGCACCTTGTTCAGGTTTATCAGGTCATGAAGCTGGCCTCGGACATGGCCAACCTCGCTCTGAAGGTCTCGAAATGCAAGATTGTCCCGCTCTCTGACAGGTTCTCGCCCAGCCTCTCTGCAGCAGTCTCCCACTGGGTCTCCCATGTGGTCCCCGAATGGAGCTCGTTCGAGGTGGCCCCCAAGCTGCTCTACTTGGGCCTCTGGCTGGGACCTGCTGTTGTTCCGTCCACGTCGTGGATTGACCCCGTCGCCAAATTGCGTCTCAGGGCCCAAGCCATTGGGCGGGGAACCACTCCCGCCAGCCTTTCCGCTACACTGTACAATACGCGGGCTGTCACGACGATATCTTACGTTGCCCAATTCTGCTGGCCACCAGCGTCTGTGTTGCAGCCCGAGTTGTCGACGCTCGCGCAGGTGTTCCGCATTCCGCTCGGCACCTTCGCCCTCGACCACTGGACGCAGCTCGCTCTGTGGGGCGGCCCTCGTTGCACGCGGTGGGGGCACCTGGCCGTTGCCACCATCACGCGGGCTGCGCTGCACACGTTCCCTGTCTGGGAGGAGCTTCTCCAGCAGCTGCGGGACCACGCGAGCTCTGCCCCGTACGATGCCACCCTATCCATGCTTGCATCAGGTAAGCCGTACCCGTCCTTCTGGCTGGCCCCCGCCTTTGTGGAGAATCTGGAGCTGGCTGCCGCGGGCACCCCTCCTCCTGGCCCTCTGGCGGTCTTTGGGGCTCGAGCTGCCGTCGCAGCGCTGGCAGAACTGCGTGAGGGTGGCCGTCCTCGCCCTCGTCCTCAGCGTGCGGCGCATGTCGCTCTGCGGGACCTGGCGTTCCTGAACAAGCCTATCACCGACCTCTTCGTGCTGCGCCTGAGAAAGTTTGCGGGCAGGTCTGCAGGCCTCCTTGCGCACATCGACTGGGGCGTGTGCAAGAGCGTCCTCGCCCGCTGCCCGTGTTCATGGGCCATGGCAGTCTTGCGCACCTGGTCTGACGGATGGATGACCTCGGCCCGTATCATCTCGCCTGACGGGCAGAAGCCTTGCGTTTTTGGTTGTCTTGGCAAGCTCGACTCGCTGCGACACTACGCGAGATGCCCAGTCATGCACCGTGCCCTGCGACAGGCCCTCGCGAGGCCGTTCCCGCTCCCGTGGTTGGCCAGATGGGGTCTATCTGATCCCTCGCTGGCCGCCTTCTCGGCTATGGCGGCCGCCTACAACATGTACAACGAAGCGAGGATGGCGCCCGTGTGGCCCCTGTCCCCGTCCCTCCTCCGCAGTTGCGCTCTCGCTGGTGTACGCTCGATGCAGCTTGCGTCACCGATGAAGTGCACGGAGATCGACCGTGACCAGCTCGGCCGACGGGACTATCTCATCCGCAGCTCTTCGTCTTCCTCTTCTACGGGATCGTCTCCGAGACTCACCCCTGCCGTTTCGTCGTCGGACACCGACACATCCACAGCATCCACGGCCATCGCCACGATCCCGTCGGACTCCGACGCCGATGATGACATTCAGCTTCCTACGACGCCGCTGGCTACGTGCACCTCATCGGCTTCGGCGACCTCCTCCCCGCCTCCCTCCGCGCCCCCGTCGTTGACGCGCTCCACTTCAGCTCTGAGGGCGGCTCCTCCATCACCAACGGCGTTGCGAGCTTCATGGATGGCGGCTTCCTCTTCATCAGTGTCGCCGACAGCCACAATTTCGCCCTGTGCTCCGGTGTCGCCGTCCCCGCCAGTGACGCTCTCGTCTACGGGCTCGCTTCCCTCGTCGCCTCCCATCGGCGTTAGATCGCAAGTCCCGATGTCGTGTTCGGGCTCACCGTCGCCTGGTGCTGGATGCCTCGAGTCGCCCATTTTGGGCCCTGGCGTTAGATCGCAAGTCCCGTTGTCGTGTTCGGGCTACACGTCGCCACGCGCCCACTGCCTCGGTGAGGAGCATCTCTCCCATGGCGTTAGAGCGCAAGTCCCGTTGTCGTGTTCGGGCTCGCCGTCGCCACGTGATCATTGCCGTGATTCGGGACTCTGGTCCGTTGGCGTTAGATCGCAAGTCCCGTTGTCGTGTTCGGGCTCACAGTCGCCACGTGCCGGACGAAATCCTGTGAACCTGGTGGCGGCTTGGCAGTCGGCGCGCACCCCTCCTCCGATTGCCACGCGTTCTTCGATGAGGCCCTCTCCATCGGTGGCGCCGACGACTTCACTGGCGCCGCCCTCGGCGTCCTCTGAGCATCCCGCGGAAAATGAGCGGCCTGCCATGCCTCTCCCACCGTCCCCGCTCGTCGCCCCTCCGATGGCCACCCTGGCCTGCCCCCCGCCCTCGCATCACCGCCTGTCCCACCCACTTGTGCCCGACTGTAGCATCGTGTCTCCGCCCAGCGTTTCCCCCTCCACTCCGCCCCTCGAGGCCTCCCTGCTGCTGCCCTCTGCTGTCTCGCCTCTCCCTCTCTCCCCCGCGCTCGCCTCGCCGTCGCTCATATGTCCTGACGCCACCGCCTCATCTCTGTACTTTTCGTCCAGGTCGGATGGAGGCCCCTCGCCTCTCCCCGCCCCCCAATCTTCTAGCGTGGGCAGCTCGCTCGCGTAGTTGCTGACGAACCCCGCCTGGTACGCTGGGCTCCTCCTCCTCCTCCTGGTGGTCCTCGTTCTCCTCCTCCTGGTGCTCTCCCCCCCCCTCCTCCTCCTCATCCTCCTCCTCCTCCTCCTCCTCGTCCTCCTCCTCCTCCTTCCTCCTCCTCCTCCTCCTCCTCCTCCTCCTCCTCCTCCTCCTCCTCCTCCTCCTCCTCCTCCTCCTGGTAGTCCTCCCCCTCCCCTCCTCCTCCTCCTCCTCCTCCTCTTCCTGGTCGTCCTCGTTCTCGTCCTCCTCGTCTTGCTCGTCCTCCTCCTCCTGGTGTCCTCCTCCTCCTCCTCCTCCTCCTCCTCCTCCTCCTCCTCCTCCTCCTCCTCCTGGTGGTCCTCGTTCTCCTCCTCCTGGTACTCTCCCCCCCCCTCCTCCTCCTCCTCCTCGTCCTCGTCCTCCTCCTCCTCCTCCTCCTCCTTCCTCCTCCTCCTCCTCCTCCTCCTCCTCCTCCTGGTACTCCTCCCCCTCCTCCTCCTCCTCCTCCTCCTCCTCTTCCTGGTCGTCCTCCTCCTCCTGGTCGTCCTCCTCCTCCTGCTCGTCCTCCTCCTCCTCCTGCTCGTCCTTCTTCTCCTGCTCCTCCTGCTCCTCGTCCTGCTCCTGCTCGTCCTCGTCCTCCTGGTCTTGCTCGTCCTCCTCCTCGTCGTGCTCTTGCCCCTGCTGAAAATGTGGCCCAGGAATGGGAGTTCTGGGAAGTCGAAGAGCACGAAGTTGCCTACAGTTGGCTACGGGCATTCAAAATGTGGCCCGGGAATGGAGTTCTGGGAACTCGAAGAGCACGAAGTGGCCTACAGTTGGCTCCGGGCATTCAAAATGTGGCCCGGGAATGGAGTTCTGGGAACTCGAAGAGCACGAAGTGGCCTACAGTTGGCTCCGGGCATTCAAAATGTGGCCCGGGAATGGAGTTCTGGGAACTCGAAGAGCACGAAGTGGCCTACAGTTGGCTCCGGGCATCCAAAATGTGGCCCGGGAATGGAGTTCTGGGAACTCGAAGAGCACGAAGTGTGTGACTGTTGCATCCGGCCCTCCAGAATGTGGCCCGGGAATGGAGTTCTGGGAACTCGAAGAGCACGAAGTGTGTGACTGTTGCATCCGGTTATTCTAAATGTGGCCCGGGAATGGCGTTCTGGGATCTCGAAGAGCACGAAAGTGTGTGACTGTTGCATCCGGGTATTGAGAATGTGGCCTGGGAATGGAGTTCTGGGAAGTCGAAGAGCACGAAGTGTGTGACTGTTGGTGAAAAACGAGCCCGGCACCTGCCGCCCGGCAACTCCCAACACCTGCCCGGACCCCCCTGTGGAGTGATCTGCTGCTCTCTTTTGATCCCACTAGAAACCTATCAGTCTTCGCTGTTAGGTAAAAAGCTCTGAACACCACGGCTCCCAAGAGCCCACAGCAACGTGACAAGTTCTTAATACCAAGGCTTCCAAGAGCGAGCGGAGACGTTCAGCTCTGACCACCAAGGCTCCGAAGAGCCCATAGTATCGTGACAAGCTCTTAACACAACGGCTCCCAAGAGCGAGCGGTGACGTGAATCGCTCTGAACACAAAGGCTCCGAAGAGCTCACAGTGACGCGACGAGCTCCTAACACCAAGGCTCCCAAGTGCAAGCGGGAACGTAAAGAGCTCATAACACTAAGGCTCCCAACATTGAGCGGTGATGCAAACAGCTCGTCAAACCGAGGCGCCCAAGAGCGGACGGTGCCATGAGCCATCTCGGCCCAGGTCCAACACGCCTACATCGTGCAGGCACGGTGGCGAGTCGAAGATGGCTTGCGATGGCCTTCAGAGGGTCCGAGAGGGCCCCAAGACGGGCCAACAGGCCCTCCAGAGGACTCACAACAGGGCCTGAGGAGGGCAGCAAAACTGGTTTCACTTGGTGTTTGACTGTTTTAAGATACTCGCTTTTTTGGGCCAAGAACGGCCCAGGACGGGCCAAGAGGCTCCAGCGATCGCCCCACGACGGTCCAAGATGCCCCAAAGACGGCCCTAAGACGGCACAAGAGGACCCCAAGACGGCCCAAGAGGACCCCAAGATGGCCCCAAGAGAGCCCCAACAGGCCCCCGAAAGGACGGCCAAAACACCATGACTCCCAAGTGTGAACGGTGCCATGAGCCATCTTGGGCTAGTTGTTGTTATGCTGCTGCTGCTGCTGCTGCTGATGATGATGATGATGATTATGATGATGATGTTGTTGATGATGATGGTGATGTTGATGATGATGATGATGATGATGATGATGATGATGATGATGGTGGTGGTGGTGATGATGATGATGATGCTGGTGCTGATGCTGATGCTGATGCTGATGATGATGATGATGATGATGATGATGATGATGATGATGATGATGATGATGGTGATGGTGATGATGATGATGATGGTGGTGGTGGTGGTGGTGGTGGTGGTGATGATGATGGTGGTGGTGATGATGATGATCCTCGTTGTAAACCTCGTCGGGTAGCAGGAGGTGGGCAGGGGGCACAAGACAGCCCCTTGGTGTAGGGACTGGGCTGCCCGGATGTCTGAACTGTGCTGCAGTCCGCCGTGGGTGTAGGGATTGGGTTGCCCCGCAGGGTGAACGTAGGAATTGGACTGCTTCCTTCGGGCCTCCTTGATTTATCCTGGGGATAACGTAAAAAGTTCTGGATACCAAGGCTCCCAAGAGCAAACGGTGACGTAGAAAGCTCGGAAAACGACGGATCCGAAGAGCGAACGGGGCCACGAATGAATTCAGGGCAGTTCCTCAGTCCGCTCTTTCCGCCCCCCTGCCAGCCCAGGTGACCGAAAGAGCGACCATGCGAGGGACGACGTCTTAGTGAGGCAAAGCCAAACGCCCCGAACCGGTCTTTCCTTTGCTAATGGAAGAGCTCACATGGAAAATCGGATTTCTAGAGGGACGTAGGTATGGGCTGACAAGGGAGATGCAGACGCCGGTGTGCAGGGCATCCCCGCGTAAAAATATTATCTGAGGGATTTACACAGTGGTTTACATGGAAGTTCTGAACATAACAGTTCTCAAAGCCCTCTAGACATCAGCTTACACGGAACTCGCACAGCGAGTCTCGAAACCCCAAGCTCTGTTATAACGGTTTGGAGGGCGCCTTAACATCATTTGAAGACTACAAGTTTACATACTTATTTCTTGATCTGCAGCCCTACATTCGCATACTTGTAAAACAGTTAGTTATCGTTCATGTTGCTATGATCACGTACGAACATACATACGTGCATACATGCGCACGTAGTGCGCATACACACACTTACATACATAAACACTGTTCTACCTTGAGGCGTACAAGTTTACATACAGCAGCATGCATACCGACCTACATACATACATACCTATGTAACATACATATCAGCACACATGCATACACAATTTCACAAAGACAAACATGTGCACACATACATATATAGTTGCTGGCTTGGTTTTTGTTGGGTTGACACAATCAACTCTTCAAATCAAGGTTCTCAGTACGGACGGTGGTGTCAGCCCTGTGGCCCCAAGACGGCACAATGACGGAGACGGCTGTGACACCAAGATTCCCGCCCTCAGACGGCCTTGTGACGGACGCAGCTTTGGCGCCAAGGTTCCCAAGAGCTCCAGGTGACGGGAAATGCATGTGAAGCGAGTCGGTGGCGGAACAAGTTCTTCACACCAAGGTTCGCAAGAGCGATAGGTGATGTAACAGATTCTCTTACCGTCAAGGCTGCCAGGAGAGAACGGCAGTGTGCAAAAGCGCTGCACCCCAACGCTGCCCAAGCGGGCAGTACCATAACTTTCTCAGGCAAATTGGTGCGCTCTGTCCGTTTCCGTGGTGGCCCAGCTTCTAACACGCCCACATCGTGCAGGCACGGTGGCGGACCATTGGACGAAGCACGGCATACGATAGCATGATCCGCCGTCGGGGGCGCTAGTCCCAAGGCGGTTGGAAAGTTTCCACTCCTGCGGTGGCTCGTCGGGGTGTAGACTTTCCGGCCGCCCTGTGACAGGCGTTCTCGATGGCGGTGGAGCTTGATTCATACCGTTTTCCGTCAACTAATTTGCATCGGGCGTTTGTGCCGAAAGCTTATGTCTTGGCTCGCCCGGCATCGGACGACGTGCGGCCCCACAGCCAAGTCTGTTCACAGGGTGCCTCCTTCTTCATCCCAGATCCATGCTTGATGGCCCGTGGGGCCCGAAAGACGGACCCTGGAGGCCACGATGAAGGAAAAACGCTGGGAAGGAAAAGGTTCCGTACTCTTTAGATTTCTGCGAAGATTTCTTCAAGACTCCAGAATTCCCTAAGGCATCTGGAAGAAGGCCCAGGGAGGCCCTGGACGAGGCCACAACGTCCCAAAATCCTTGCTCCCCGGGGCGGAGGAGGAGACGGTGAAGGATTTGTCGCATGGTGTTGCAGAAGATCGATGGCAGGGGGAGGAGGCTCTCCAGGTGCTCCAGGTTAAAGGTCACGCCACACGCGCTGCTGTCGTGGCCGGCTGGGTCGAGCCTTCCCAAAAAGGGGGCAACGATCTAGCCGCTGAGTCATGATGAGTATGCCAAGCAAGCGTCGGAAGAGTCTCGCCTCGCTCCAGAGCTCAGGATTCAGCTCGAGGGGAAGGTTCCCGTTCTTCGTGAGTGTGTCTCCTGGGCGGCTACGGACGGCCCCGCCACGGTCGCGGCCGACGCCCTCCATCTCCCGATCGGCAGGCGAGTCGCGACTCCTCACGTGACTCGCCTGATTGCTCTGCCGCCTCCGACGACGGGCACGCCCGGGTCGTTGCCTCACGCTGACCTCGCTTGCAGTCGCGTAGCGCTTGCGGGAAGGCGGTCACGTGTTGTGCATCCCCATCGCCTGGCTGAGAGCCGAGCGTGGTGTGTCGCCTGCGCAGTTTGTGGCGCTGCGGGCTCTGGTGCTGTCGCTGCTCTCGTCTTCCCCTTGCGCCGGCAGGCCCGCTCCCAACTCCTGGGGAGCGCGCGTGCGTTGGCAAGTCTGCCGTGGCGAGCTCGAGATCTCGTGCGTGCAGGGGAGACCGGTCTCCTCAGTCTTGCGCTGCCTGCCAGCAGCGCGTCTGGCGACAGCGGCGCGGTGAGCTCTCCCGCCCCAGGTGCGCCGGACGCTTTCTCCGGCGAGGCGGCGGCACGCCCAGCTGCATGACATGAGTTCGCAGGCAGTATGCGGGCCCCGCACGCCCTGCAAAGCTGGCTGGGATAGAACCTGAGCCCAAACGCAGTGCTGCGTCCTTGATGATGGTGACGGTGATGGCGATGATGATGGTGATGATGATGATGATGATGACGATGATGATGATGATGATGATGATGATGAGAATGATGATGATGATGATGATGATGATGATGATGATGATGATGATGATGATGGTCATGGTGAGGATGAGGAGGAGGAGGAGGAGGATGAGGATGAGGAGGAGGAGGATGAGGATGAGGATGAGGATGATGATGCTGATGATTCTCATGCTAATTATGATGCTGATGCTGATGATGATGATGATGCTGCTGATGATGCTGATGATGGTGGTGGTGATGATGATGATGATGCTGATGATGATGATGACGATATTGACGATGATGATGATGACGACGATGATGTTTAGGATTATGATTATGATGATGGTAGTGGTGATGATAATAATGATGATGTTGATGCTGCTGATGCTGTTGGTGATGATGAGATGAGATTATGGTGATGATGATGATGATGATGAGGAGGAGGAGGAGGAGGAGCAGGAGGAGGAGCAGGAGGAGTAGGAATCGTTTCAGCGTAGCAGATAGGGAGGAGGGGGAGGAGGGGGAGGAGGAGGAGGAGGAGGAGGAGGAGGAGGAGGAGGAGGAGGAGGAGTAGGAGGAGGAGGAGGAAGAGGAGGAGGGGGGCGGGGACAAGCTAGGTGCGCTCGCGTCATATCTGACATCCTACCCCTCCCTCCCATCCCTTACCATGGCGCAGATCCCCTCTCTACTCGCACAGTCGGATGTCGAGCAGGGCAATGATCCCGAAAGGGTACGAGATGCATTGTAGAGCACGGCATGGCATGGCGTAGAAGAGCACCGCAAAGCGTAGCATCAACCTAGCATTGCATTGCATGCCGTGGCATGGCACGGGAAATGACGCCAGCGCTGCAGCGGGAGCACGAGTCGTAACGAGCGGAAGCGCGGAAATGAGGCCAGCGCTGCAGCGGGAGCACGACTCGGAACGAGCGGAAGCACGGAAATGAGGCCAGCGCTGCAGCGGGAGCACGATTCGGAACGAGCGGGGCCCGAAAATTAGGCCGGCGCCCCAGCGAGAGCAGCATTTTGGAAAAATGTAGGCGAAAACCCAACTCAGGGGAAACTTGTGTGTAAAAAACAGTACGCGGGGGGGGAGGTCGGACACTTTCAGGCCGTCATCAGGGGAAGAGGGAGAGTAGTATTCATATTGATAAATTGTGGAGGAGGAGGAGGAGGAGGAGGAGGAGGAGGAGGAGGAGGAGGAACAAGAAAATCGTTCGAAATCAGGGCCCCTGGCCGATCCAACAGCGTGGCGTGCAGTAGGCACGTCGACTCTGAGACACCAATCTGCCAGCGGGTACCCCGCGGAAGCTTCGCATCCCCCTTGGCGCCCATGGCACCCACAGAGGGCTTGGAAGCTGGAAACCGAAGCAATCATTTGCAGATGAATGTGCCCTCCATTCCCAGACCCCTGGCGTCATATTTTTTTCATAACGTCGACTCCTAGAGGTCTGGACCCATTCCCAGGGACCAGTTTAGCGTCCTGAGTCGTTTTTTGACAGTCCCGAAGCCCAGTGGGGGCCCCCAGAGGCCGAAAAGAGCGAGACAACTTCTTTCACAACGCGAGGGGGTCTGGGCTTCTCATCGCAAGACTTCGGATCGTGTGCACCACCTGCGCGCATCGAGCCCCGCCCGAAGGCGCGGCGACCTCCGGGGCGCGCTCCGCCTGTGCGCGGAGGCCGGCCAGCCGTGGCGCACGGCGCTGCTGCAGGGCATGCTGCCTTTTGCGTGCGGAGAGGACCCCCGCCGCGACGGCGACGGCCACCTCCCGACATCCTCGCGTCGCGAAGGTCGAAGAAGAAAAAACGCCGTAAGTATAAACTGTTGGCCTCCGCGCGGATTTCTTGGATCTGCGCTGGGCCCACCTGGCGGCGCCTCCGGCGCCGCCCCTGGCGCGCTCCGAGCGCCAGTGGGGTGGGGGTCCAGCGCAGATCCAAGAAATCCGCGCGGAGCGCCAAAAGTTTATGTTTATGGCGTTTTTTCCCAAGAGGAAGAGTCACGACCGCTTCTTCACGATCTTCGGGCCCCATGGGGGGCAATCGCTGGGCCCCAGGGGCCAAGACGTCGGGCCCCGGGGGCCAAGACGTCGGAGGTCTAGGGTCTGGGGAGGTCGTCGTGTTCGGTGTTCTGTTCTGCCGCCGGAGGGCTCCAGAGAGGCCTCCCGCGGACGACTGGCGACGACGACGACGTCAACGATGTCGTCATTCTTGATGTCTGGGAGGCGTTTCTGTGGGATTCGGGCGGCCGCGGCGTCGGCGACGGCTTCGGATGTGCGCTCCAGAAGGGGCCTCGCCTTCGCTGGGTGGCCGAGCGGCGGACGCCCCCCCCCGTCTTGCGGGGAGGTGGCTGCAGGCCCGCGGGGGGCGGCGGGCGCGAAGCGGGGGGCGGCGGGCGCAAAGCGGAGGCCAGCGGCATATGCGGGTCGGGGCTCGAGGGCTGGGGGTCAGTGCAATTCGGGGGTCAGTCAGGGCGCCGGATCTCGCAGGATCCTGCTGCAGGGCCAGGGGTGCACTGGCCCGGGCTTGGGCGCAGGATCCTGCAGGATCGTGCAGGATCCTGCAGCATCCTGCAGGGCCACGGGGTGCACTGACCAGCCTCGTGCGAGGGATCCTGCAGCATCTTGCAGGATCCTGGGTCTGGACTGGCCCGGGTCAGTGTGCCCCCGCGGCCGCCCGCTCTGCCGTCCTCCCCTCCTCTTGCATGATGGCCCATTCTCTAGAAACGGTGCCCACGTTGAGTCAGCGCTCCTTCCGTCAGCGCAGACGACCAGTCCCCGAGCGGGGCGGCAAAGCGAAACAGCGCGCTCGGAGCCGGGACTGCTGCCGCGGGCCGTCGCCCGTCGCCCCGTCGCCGTTCCGGGAGGCTCCCGCCGCCACGGCCGGGCGACTCTCGGGGAGCGAGCCGTGGTTTCTGCCCTCGGGCCCCGTGCTGCTGCGCATGCGTCGGGGGGGGGTCTCCAGGAGGGAGAGGGGAGGGCAAGGACGAGGGGGGGGGGATTGAAATGGGCTGCTGCCACAAGAACTGATCGCAGCAACTTATAGACACACTGAGCCCATGGCAGCTTCGGGGGCGGCCGCGCCTCCGGACCAAATGCCACTGTTTTGGCGCATGTTGTCCTGGGTGCACATACTAGGATTTAAGATGCTAAAGATCTGAGGTCGGGGGCTCACCCAGGACAAGGTAAATCATTATGCGATCTTACCGCTGCCCGTTATGCCTGGTGGGCGTTCTTCCCGCCAGCGGCGGGAGGACCGCTCCCGTTGCGCCTCCGCCGCCTGCCGCGCGCCGCTGGAGAGGACGAGACGGTCGGGTACGACAGCCCGCACGAGGAGCTGGCGAGCCGCGTTCTGTCCGCTTCCCTGGCGCTGGGCCCCCCCCCACCTTGGGCGCGGGCAGGAGACCTGTCTCTAGAGGCTGGGCCTCGCTGTCCGCGCCCCCGCCCGGCCCCGTCGGTGGAGGTCCGGGGGCCAAGACATCCGAGGATCTGATTCGCCAGTGCGCGGCCCCGAAGCTCCCGGCATCCGCCCCCCAGGGGGTCGGGGTGGCGTTCCCTCGCAGGCCCGTGTGCGATGGTCCCGGGGCCCGGAAACGGGCGCCAGAGGCCAACATCGCGGAGAAGCGCCAGGATGGACAGCAATCATCTCGGCGGGGTGAGGAGGAGGAGGAGGAGGGGGATGAGAAGAAGTGAGGGGAGGAGGAGGATGAGGAGGAGGAGGAGGAGTCAGGAGTGAGGAGTGAGGAGTGAGGAGGAGGATGAGGAGGAGGAGGAGGAGGAGGAGGAGGAGGAGGAGGGCAGCTGGACAGTCCGTCGATCGTTCCAGGAGGGCGACGCGGCGGCCCTGAGCCTGAAGGAGCGGCAGCCCGACTGGACGGAGGTCGGCGTGCTGGACACCGACTCCCCGAACAACGGCAACGAGTGGCGCCGGGTATGGAAGGAGCAGTGCTGGGATGCCGCGGACGCGGGGGCAGCCAAAGCCACAGCTCGAGAGAGATTCGCCCTCCCTTCTCCGCCTTCCTCCTCTTCTGCTCCTCCTCCTGCTCCTCCTCCTCCTCCTCGTCCTGCTCCTCCTGCTCCTCCTGCTCCCTCCCTCCCCCCCTCACTCGCCTCCTCCTCCTCCTCCTCCTCCTCCTCCTCCTCCTCCTCCTCCTCCTCCTCCTCCTCCCTCACTCCCTGGCCTCGCTCCCTCCCTCCCTCCCTCCCCCGCTCCGTCCTCCATCCTTCTCCCTTCTGAAGTCTTCCCCGGCCCCCTCGCGTCGTGCTGTACAGATCACGACGCCATGTGTCCCACTGATCTCGGCCACCAGGGGGCCTTTTTGCATGGTCCCCGGGCCAAAGACGGCTCGGGACGAGAAGCTGGTCGAGGGGAGGTGGTGCAGACCTCCATGGCTCCACGCTTCGGAACAGAACCGAAGCCGTGGTTTGGCGTCTCCTCCTCTCCCCAGAAAATATCACGATCATCGTGGCTTGACCGCCCTCAGGACCGGGGCCTGAGGCTGGGCGGCACGGCCATGGACGTGCACGAGCTGGCCATGTACGGGTTCTGCTCCGGCAACCAGGACGGCACCAGCCACTTCGATCTCGCCGCCGCTGCTGCTTCTCCATCCTCCTCGCCTGCCGTCTGTCTTCCATCTCCTGCCCCCCCCATCCCCTCAGCGGCGGGTCGAAAGCAGCGGGGCGAGGGGGGCGGCCAGTGGGGGGAAGGGCCAGAAGCCAGGAAGCGCTGGCAGCGGTTTGCGGCTCGAGCTGGGGCGACTGCGTCTTCGCGGAGCTGCACTGCCTCAAGGAGTGGCTCGCGGAGCGCCTCCTCAGCGAGGGCCGCCACGAGTTCTGCGCCGACGCCGACGCATTCTTGGGCGAGGCAGACGAGCCACAACTGGGGGGAGCCGTGGTCCTTACTCCCCCGAGGGGGACCATCGGCTTCCACCCCCCTCCCGATAAATCATCGAGAGACGATCCCCCTGGGGGAGGGGTAAGGCACGCGCAGACATGCGGCGTCTGCATGTTGTAAACCCAGATCCCCCTGGAAGGCCAGAACCTCTCCCCAGTGCTGCCCATTTTGTTGCCTGGCCCCAGGGCCCGGCGAGGGCCCCCGCAGGCCGAAAACGGCCAGAGACCTCCCGCCGTGACTGTTTCACGATCTGCGACGCAGACGTCCGACCTCGTGATCTTTTCGCAACTTCGACCCCCCAGAGATCTGGACCCCTCTCGCGGACCAGCTTCTCCTCCCGAGCCGTTCTCCCACGCCCCCGAGGCCCCACGAGGGCCTCCGGAGGCCGAAAAAACAGCGAACCTCGCCGCGCCGTGACTTTTCACACCGCGAGGGGGGGTCCGCGAGACGGCTCCGCGCTCTGCGAGCCCGCCCGGGCCCAGTTTGTGCTCTGGCCGGCGAGGGCGACGCCGGGCTCCTCGACCCTGCGGAGACCCCCGCCGGCCGCGCGCGGCGGGCGGCCAAGCTGCACGGCAGGCTGGGCGGGGCGCTGCCCCCGGGCTGGGCGCGGGCGGTCGCCCGCCTCGAGGAGGTGGTCGCGCACGAGGTGCCGAGCCGTGGCGAAGGGTCCCGGCTCGCCCGCGGGCCCACGGGAGAGGAGTGTTCTGAGTGAGAGCCTGCTGCAGTCTGCGGCAGGTGCTGTTCGAGCATGCCTGGCCGAGACGGTCTTCTTTGACTGGCTGGCCGCTTTGCGGTTGATCGGGAGTTTTTGTATACATATATATGTATATATAATATATATATACACATGTATCTATATATAGTATATATACATATTATAGACATATACATATACATATATACATATATACACACATATATATATGGAAGAAGGGGCGTGCGCTTCTCGGCGGGGGGAACATGATCGAGATGAGAATGAGCGTGAGGATCAGGAGGGCGAGGCTCGCGAGGGGGAGGATCAGGAGAGTAAGGGTCACGCGGATGAGGATCAGGCGAGCGTGGAGCGGGAGGGCGAGGATGGGGAGGAGGGCCAAGAGAGCAAGGATGGCGAGAATGAAAGTCTGGAGGGTGGGGATCGGGCGGGCGTGGCGCCCCCCGCTGCCATGCTGGCGGTCTCCACCTTCTCCTTCTTTTCCTTCTCCTCCTCCTCCTCCTCCTCCTTCTCCTTCTCCTCTTTCTCTTCATCCTCTGCCTCCTCCAACTCTCCTTGTCCTCCTTCACCTCGCCGTCCTCCTCCGTCTCCTCCTTTCCCTCCTCGTAGGGATTTCCCAGATCTCGCCCGAAACAGAAGAGGGGCCTCTGAGGGCCTCCTTGGGGGGGCTCCAGGAGAGATTTTCTGAGGATGTCCCACGCGAGGGCGCCGGTTTGGAATTCGTCACCGGATTCGCCAGATCTCCCTGGAATGCAAGAGTGTCGTGTCTATTCGACCGCACGGTTCCCTGACACTCTTCGTTCATTCACGAGGCGCGCGCGCGTGTTTATTTTGATGTGTCGCGTAAACTGTGAATTGCAAAGCTTCGCGGCTGTATGCTGTATGTTGTGAGTGTCTTGGAAATAGACATGCTTAGACTTTAGACACGTTTTAAGCCGTTTGTGCATGTTTATTGTTTTAACCAATGAGTATACACGTTTAGACACTTCGTCTCGGAAGATGAGACACGAGTGCATTTCAGACACGGCTAGACACGTTTAGGCATGGTCAGACACGTTGAGACGCGTTGACTTAGACACGGGTAGACACGGGAAACGCAAAGACGCGTTTAGACATGAAAAAGACACGCACCGAACCACGCAGATATTGACAACATAATAACCAGACATGCGCGAATGAAAGTCGGGCAGTGATTTGCCCTGCGGGGGACGTCGATGGCACAGCAGTGCCACGAAACAAGTTCGGGCATGTAACATATATGGGATTGCGGGCATCCAAACGAAATGCAGGTAGCCGGGAGGATGGAGTTGGGGGGTAGGGAGGAAGCGGGGCGATGGGAATTAAGAAGAAGAAGAAGAAGAAGAAGGAGAAGGAGGAAGAGGAGGAGGAGGAGGAAGTGTAGGATGGAGAGAGAGAGAGAGAGATCATGGTTGTCAGTACGTCTCAAGAGAGATCGCTGTTTTCCGACAGCTGGAAATGGGACCGGAGTTTTTTCTAAAAGGAAATCGCCAGCCGAATCGCGACCTTCTCGCTGCAAAGATAAATTTCCCCGATCCTCCCCCAGCTCCTGCCCCTGCTGCTGCTGCTGCAGATGTTGAGTTCTCACTATTGAAGAAAAGTTTATTGTTGATCCCCCCTGTCTGGTGCACATGGTATTTTTTCAATTGAAGTGCCCCTCCTGGCGCTCGCACTCTGTTTTTTAATATCAGGGAAAGTCTTCCTCCTCAAAATATGCCCTTGGCCTCTGGTTTACATCAACAACGGTTCCCGCTTGATACTTCCTCGAAATTTACTCCGGCCCCCCGCTCCCGCTTGAGACTTCCTCGCAATTTACTCAAGAATCGCGCTCCCGCCTGAGACTTCCTCGCAAGTTACTCATGCGCCGCGCTCTTGCCATTCAGGAGTCGCGCGTTCGCTGGGGACTTCCTCAATTTACTTAGGAATCGCTCTCTCGCTGGAAGCTTCCTGGCTAATCACGCAGAAGTCACAAATAATATATACCCACCAGAAGTGGCATGACCGAAGACGAAAAGGGCGGGTATCGAGGGTTCGGGAACTGCACGCTGAATGACACTCGAGCAGGTAAGAGCGAACAGTCTTAAACTGATTGTTGTTGTTGCTGCTGTTGCTCCTCATCCTCCTCCTCCTCCTGAGGCCCCCCCTTCTCCTCCTCTTCCTCCGCCTCCTCCTATTTGTTCCTCTATCATCTTTCACCGTTCGGTCGACAACACAGCAAAGGGCGATATCAGGCACAGTCGGAGCCAGATGTTCATGCCAAGTTTTTGGCACCTTAATGTGTGTGTGTGTGTTCCAAAGCATGGCGTGTTGTGTATTTTTATTAGACACGTTTGCACACGAAATAGACATGCGAAATTCTGAATGTTTCGACATGTTTAAACATTTTAAAACTCGGCGGAATAGGCATGACAACATGTTATAGACGTTGCTTTAAACATAGACGCGTTTAGACACTCGAGCACGCCGTGCAGGCGAGAGCGCCGCGCTTCTACTCTTGTCTATACTTGGTTGTTTTAAACACTCGAGCACGGCGCTCGAGCGGGAGTGCCGCGAGTCAAACGCAGAATAGAGACGTCTTCCGGGGCTCGCCGGAAACGGTTCACAGGCGGGATTCGGAGGGTTCCGTTTTTCTGAGGATGTCCCACGCGAGGGCGCCGGTTTGGAATTCGTCGCCGGGTTCGCCGGGTCTCGCCCGAAACAAAACATGGGGGCCTCTGAGGGCCTCCTTGGGGAGGCTCCAGGGGCGGTTTTTCTGAGGATGTCCCACGCGAGGGAGCCGGTTTGGAATTCGTCGCCGGGTTCGCCGGATCTCGCCGGAAAAAAAAAATCTTTGCGAAGGACCCAACCATATGCAGTTGTGCGTACCGCAATTGTGAAAATCTTCGGTGGAACTCCCTATGGGGCCACGAAGCGCTGCACTGGGTGGGGGGGAACGCTGTTCTGGGTGAGTGGTGTGTCAAGTAAGGTTTCCGGGACGCATGCGGACGGTCCCACTGGGGGTTTCGGTGGGGCTCCCTGTGGGGCCACGAAGCGCTGTACTGGGTAAGTGAAAATGCCAAATTGGGCTTCCGGGACGCATGCGGACGGTCCCACTGGAGGCTTCGGTGGAACTTCCTATGGGGCCACGAACCGCTGTCCTGGGTGGGTGAAAATGCCAAATTGCGTTGCCGGGACGCATGCGGACGGTCCCACTTGGGGCTTCGGCAGAGCTCACTAATGGGCCACGAAACGTTGTGTTGGGTGGGTAAAAATGCCACGTTGGGTTTTCGGGACGCATGCGGACGGTGGCACTGGGGCCTTCGGTGGAGTTCCCTACGGGGCCACGAACTTTTGGAGTGGGCGGGTGAAAATGCCACAATGGGTGTTTCGGGACGCTTGCGGACGGTCCCACTGGGGCCTCCGGTGGAGCTCCCTGTGGGGCCACGAAACGCTGTACTGGGTGGGTGAAAATGCCACATTGGGTGTGCGGGACGCATGCGGACGGTGGCACTGGGGCCTTCGGTGGAGCTCCCGGTGGGGCCACGAAACGTGCAATGGGTGGGTGAAAATACCAAATTGGGTTTTTCAGGACGCACTCGGACGGTCCCCTTGGGGGCTTCGGTGGAGCTCCCTATGGGGCCACGAAACGCTGTACTGAGTGGGGGGGGCGCATGTGGACGGTGGTACTGCGGCCTTCGGTGGAGCCTTCGGTGGAGCTCCCTATGGGGCCACGAAGCGCTGTACTGAGTGGGGGGGACGCATGTGGACGGTGGCACTGGGGCCTTCGGTGGAGCTCCCTATGGGGCCACGAAGCGCTGTACTGAGTGGGGGGGACGCATGTGGACGGTGGCGGGCCTTCGGTGGAGCTCCCTATGGGGCCACGAAACGCTGTACTGAGTGGGGGGGACGCATGTGGACGGTGGCACTGGGGCCTTCGGTGGAGCTCCCTATGGGGCCACGAAACGCTGTACTGAGTGGGGGGGACGCATGTGGACGGTGGCACTGGGGCCTTCGGTGGAGCTCCCTATGGGGCCACGAACGCTGTACTGAGTGGGGGGGACGCATGTGGACGGTGGCACTGGGGCCTTCGGTGGAGCTCCCTATGGGGCCACGAAGCGCTGTACTGAGTGGGGGGGACGCATGTGGACGGTGGCACTGGGGCCTTCGGTGGAGCTCCGAATGGGGCCACGAAACGCTGTACTGAGTGGGGGGGACGCATGTGGACGGTGGCACTGGGGCCTTCGGTGGAGCTCCCTATGGGGCCACGAAGCGCTGTACTGAGTGGGAGGGACGCATGTGGACGGTGGCACTGGGGCCTTCGGTGGAGCTCCCTATGGGGCTGCGAAGCGCTGTACTGGGTGGGTGAGACGTAGGGAAGAGGGGGAGGGGGGAGGAGGAGGGAGGAGGGGGAGGAGGAGAGGAGATGAGGAGGAAGAGGAGAAGGAGGAGGAGGAGGAGGGAGAGGAGGAGGAGGAGGAGGAGGAACGCGGGGACCGTCTCTTCAAAACGAGTACCCAACAACACAGGTTGGTTGGGAACAAGCGGGGCCGTCGGAGGGGCCATCACCTCGCGCGCCGGGGGTCAGGATGACGTGAATTCCACAGAAGCTCCTTCAAAACACATCGGGCTCGTGGTCTAAGGGAGTTGTATGTTATGTCAGACACGTTTGGGTTCTAAGAAAAGAACATGTCGTGGTGGGCCTCGAGGACTGCCGGGGCGTTCGGTCCCTGCTCGAAAGGTGGGGCAGCTGCTGGAGCGCCTGCGCTCCGAGGGCGCCCCGCCGCAGGTGCGCGGCGAGGCGCTGGAGCCGATGGCGCGGCTGCAGGCCGAGCTGATCGAGGCCGCCTGGCAGCCGGAGGGGCCCTGCGAGGCAGCGCTGGCGCGCCTGCGGGGCTGGCTCGCCGACGGGCTCGGGGGCGGCCCGTGTCCGCTCCTGGTGAAGCAGTTCGCCTGCCACTTCGCCATCTGGCAGAAGGAGCGGGGGTGGACAGACCTCCTACCCTGACACGTCGAGTAAGGAATTGGCCGTTTTCGGTTCGCGAGAGGGCATCGCGGCCGTCCTTTTGCGGGTCCAGGTCCGTCGGTTTCGGTCCCAGGCCGTTTTCATTAAGGGGAGGTTTACTGAAGGGAGGTCTGTCCACCGCCGAAAGGAGCTGGCGGCCGCGGCCCCGGGCCCGCCGCTGCGCATCGACGACATCGTCGAGGGCCACGTCAGGGAGCTGGTGGCCGTGGCGGCGGGCGCCGGGCTGCAGAACCCGCTGGAGGGCAACCAGGTCGAGCTCATCGCCGAGCACACCGCCGCTCTCTCGCAGGAGCGGCGGCTGGACGCCTTCGCGAGCCTCATGCTGGCCGCCTGCGCCTGGAAGGGCCGGGCCCCGAGCGGCCCGCAAGGGGACGAGCTGCCGGCCATCAGGCAGGGGCTGCTGACCCAGTGCTTGAGGGCGTTCTGGGCGCGGTTCCCCCAGGAGGCCTTCGCCCTCCTGGCAATCCTGGCGCGCAAGGTCCTGCGCGTCGGTGAGGGGCTCGACGAGGAGGTGAGCATCCCAGACGTGGGCCCGGTCGGCGCGGCGGCGGTGTGCCCGTCGGAGATCAGCCTCGTCCTGCACTGCCTCACGGTCTCCTGGCTCCTGCTTTGCGACCAGGCTTGGAGGGCGCCAACTATATACTTTCACACGCACAAACACACACACACACACCAAACACACACATGTACGCACGCTCACACACGCAGACACACACACATACACACATCCACACATCCACAAACACACACAAACACACAAACACACAAACACACAAACGCATCCACATCCACAAACACAAACAAACACAAACACACACACACACACACACACACACACACACGCGCACGCACGCACGCACGCACGCACGCACGCACGCACACACACACACACACACACACACACACACACACACATGCACACACACACACATACACACAGACACACACACACACACACACACACACACACTTACACACATACACTTACACACACAAACACACACACACACGCCGACCTTGGCCAGAGTCAGACGGGGCAAGGACGAGGATAAATCCGTTCCAGAGCGTTCCAGAACGCTCTCAGAGCGTTCCAGAACGCTCTCAGAGCGTTCCGGAACGCTCTGAGAAGGCCGCGGCGAGGCCGCGGCGCCCGAGTCATCCTCCAGACCCGCCAGATCTCAGAGCTTTTCGATTGTCGGCCACGCGCAGAGGGGGGTAGGGGGAGGGGGAAGGCTTCTCAGAAGCAGTCTCTAAGAAGCCTTCCCCCCTCCCCCTACCCCCCTCTGCGCGCCGCCAAGATTGATCCTCACCCGAATTGATCCCCGCCTTTGGCTTCGTGCTACCCAGGCTCCTGGCCAGGCCAAAGTGCACCCATCCTGGGCCCAGGAGGGGCCCGTGCAGGACCAGCGTACAGCTGCGAGGGGGGGTGAAGGAGGAGGAGGAGGAGGAGGAGGAGGAGGAGGAGGCGGAGGAGGAGGAGGAGGCGGCCCATCCTGGGCCCAGGATGGGCCCCTGCAGAGGGGGGTGCCCTCCCCCAGGCCGCAGAGCCCGCCGTGGTGCAGGCGGCCCTCTCCGGGCTGCGCCTGGTGCTGGGCGCCGGGCCCCTCGAGGAGGCCGAGGCCCGGGGCCTCCTGGCCTCCGCCGAGGGCTTCGGCCGCCTCGCCCTCGAGCGGGTGGTGCTGCCGCTGCTCGTGGACAGCCTCCTGGTGCTCGCCGCCGCCGCGCCCGAGGGCGCCGTGGAGGTGCTGCCCGCGCTGCAGGAGTCGGGGCTGTGGTGCGACGCCCGGGGCTGCGGCGCCCGGTGCTTCGAGACGCTCGCGGAGCTCGAGTGGCGCCCGCGGCGGGCAGAACCCGCGGGGAGAGGGTCGGGGCCTTGTGGCTGGCGTGTCGTGCTGCCGGTGCTGGCCCACCGCACCTGGGCGCGACACGCGATCCACGTCGCGGCCCAGTGCCCCGAGCCTTTCCCAGCCTCCCGCCCTGCGGAACGGAGCGACACGCGATCCGCTCGCAGGGCATAGCGTGTCGCCGCGGCCGCCGCCGCGACACGCTGAGCCGAAGTGCCCGACTGTAATGTAGAATGAGGGTCAAGAAATGCCCACAGGGCCCTGTCGCGCAGCAGCGCTCTGGGCGATGAGTCGCGCGGTGTGTTCCGGCGCCGCTCGTGGACGTGGTCGTCAGTTGTCATTGGGACTCGTTGATCGTTCTCCTCACAATCAGGCCTCCCCCGGCATACAGCTATGGTGTTGGTAATTCGTGCCTACACTCGTGAAATTGGGCCCACGTGCGGTTTTTTCCCGAAGAAGGAGCAACGGTGCACATATGCAGACTTTGGAAGGTCCGCGCGGACTTCTTTGGTTCGCGCAGGACCCACCTCCCCGGGCGCACGGCGTGCGCCATGGGCGGTGCTAGAGGCGCTGCCAGGGAGGTCCACCGCCGATCCAGGGAATCTGCGCGGACAGCCGAGAGCTATGCTCAGAGCGTGCATTACCTACCCCACTTTCGCTTCCAGGCAAAACCAAGTTATACCACGCGCCTCCTCGTCAAGCGGCCTGACCAGTACAGGCCGTAGTTTGGCATCGCTTGGTATCTCTTGGAAGCGAGGGTGGTCAAAAGCGAGGTAGGTTTGTTTGCCCCCTGCTTACGCTGTTCCTGTCCCGCGACTACAGGAGCGAGGCAAACCGGCACCGCCAGCGCAGGTCAGAGAAGCTGTGGCGGAAGCACGGCCCCCGAGGGCTCGACCCCTTCCTCGGAGGCGGTTTTTTGACGCGGCCCGCGGGAGGCTCCAGGAGACCGGGGAGAGAGACCGCTGGGGCTGGACGAGGCCACGATGTCGGAGGTCTGTGCGCCAACGACTCGATCCCTCTTTGGGCCCCGCAACGAATATTCCTCACGCTTCGCGTGATTATCCCCACAGTTTCGCGCGTAGCCCGCCCGATTCTTGACGCTGCTGGCGCGCTCGCCTGCGGCCGCGACGAAAAAGTGATGATCCCCACCTTTTCCCTTACCTTGTGTCACGGCCTGCCCCTGCTGGCACGGCGTTCGACCCGCTTCGCGCGCCCGCGTACCGGAAGTAATTATCCCCACCAGCCCATTCATGGACCCTGGCCTTGAGAGTTGCCAGGGAAAGGGACGAAGGGAATCATCGAGTGAAACAGAGCGAGCAGCTAGGGTGAACAGAGAGATCTCTGGCAGCAAGGGGGTGGCCTTGGAAGGCCTCTTCGGACCATCCATGGGGGCCGCGTGGGGGCGAGGGGGGCCGTCTTGGCGCCCTCTTAGGGCCCCCTTGGAGCCCTCGCGGGGCTCTCTTGGGGCTCTCTTGGGAGCCCTGGAGCGCCTCTTGGGGCAATCTTGGAGGCTATCGATCCAAGGAGGAGGGGGGAGTCCAGATCTAGGTCCCCCCCTGGGGCCCTCAAGACCGCCTCTTGGGACCCTCTTGGGTATTGGGGCCATCTTGGGCGTCTTGGGCGCCTCTGGGGCCTCTCTCGGGGCCTTCTTGGGCCATATTGGGGCCATCCTGAGGCCCCCAAAGCGCATCGGAAGCGAAACGGCGAGACAGCGCACATCATACATTTTCCTTTGATGTTTGACAGATTTTGAGCTCCTGGGGGGGTCCTGAGGGGTCGCCGAGAACACTTGGAACCCTCTTGTGGCCCTATTGGAGCCTCTTGGAGGCATGATGGAGGTCATCTTGAGCGATCTTGCGCTACCTTGAGGCGTCTTGGAGGCTATCTTTGAGCATCGGAGGCCCTCTTGGAGCCATCTTGCGCGAAAACGGGCCCTCTGATGACTCGCGGCCCCTCCCCAAAAAAGCCCTGGGAGGGGAGGGGGAGGGTACCCCTGCCCAAAGGGAAGAGAGGCTTCTTTGGAAGAGGAAGGAAGGAGATCGTTAGACCACCTACGTCCAGAGGGCTGTTGGGATTTTTGGGCGCTCCAGTGGCAATGCGCAGCAGATCTGAGCGCGCGCCCCCGTGAAGCCGTGCGCGGCCGAGGACTGGACGCAGGGACCACTGTTTTGCTGCCGCACCCGCTCTCTCTCTCTCTCTCTCTCTTTCTTTCTTTCTCTCTCTCTCTCTCTCTCCCTCCTCCTCCTCCTCCTCCTCCTCCTCCTCCTCCTCCTCCTCCTCCTCCTCCTCCTCTCTTCCCCCTCCTCCTCCTCCTCCTCCTCCTTCTTCTCCTCCTCGTCCTCTGTTCCTCATCTTCCCCCTCCTCTACTCCTTCTTCTCCTCCTGTCTGTTTCCCTCTCCCTCTCTCTCCCCCGCCCACGTGCCGGTGCGGAGCGGGGAGGCTTGGTATAAAATCGGTTGGCAGCGGTTGTTCACGGCCCCAGGGTCCAGCAAGGACACCCTGGACCGAAAGGTGATCGACACGTTCCGTCGTCGCGAGTTGCTGTCTCGACGCCAGGGGTCTGGGCTCCCAGCCCTGGACCAAAACGGGTCCCCAGACCCCTCCCTGGTTCCTTCCAGATGAGTTTTTCGAGCTGAGTTCGGCAGTGGCCTGGGGGGCCTCCAGGAACGCCCAAGAACTTCGAACCAAAAACATGTGGACCAGAGGGAACGAGTAGACGCCAGAAGTGGTGGTACACCATATGGCCTCCACCTCGTGTGGCTTTATTGCAATACTCATGGCGCTGGTTCCCAACCTAGGCTCTGCCTAGAAGGCTTCTGACTCGGTATGCTTAAAGGGCCGGGCAGTGGAACCCGCCCCGGGCGGTTCCCCCTGGATCCGCCCCGCGGTTCCCCCAGTCCCTTGGGAGCTTTAGCTTTAAGTTTAGCTGTAGCTTAGATGTAGCTTAGCTGTAGCTTTAGCTTTAGCTTAGCTTCAGCTTAGCTTTATATTAGCTTTATATTAGCTTTACCCTATCGTCAGCTTAGCTTTAGCTTAGCTTTAGTTTAGATTTAGCTTAGCTTTAGCTCAGTTTCAGTTCAGCTTCAGCTTAGCGTCAGCTTAACTTTAGCTCAGCGTTAGCTGAGCTTTAGTTTAGCTTTAGCTTAGCTTTAGCTTAGGTTTAGTTTAGCGTTCGCTTAGCTTTAGCTTAGCTTTAGCTTAGCGTTCGCTTAGCTTTAGCTCAGCTTTAGCTTAGCTTTACTGTTAATACTAATGCTGCTTTCCTAGGGGCTCCAACTCTTAGGTAGGGTCGCACTGGGATAATTCTCTTTGTACTTTAGCCTGGTCTGCCCCCCCCCCCCCCCACAGATCTCCCTCACGCGTGCGTGATTTGTTATGGGCCATGCTGGATCCCCGCGCCCAGGATTTGAATCGTCCCCTCTCCCCCCCTTCTCTTCCTCTCCGGCGGCGTATAAGCAGATCGACCGGCCCGCTACATACTTACGAGGTGAACACCGATTGCCTCACACGTGAGGCCAAAAACTCTGACGGCACTGGAGCCACCATTCGTTGCCAAGCCCAGTGCATGCCTGACATTTGCTATCTGGGCGAGCTCTCAGCATGCCGGCCACTTTGCGAGGGCACGGCCTCGCCCACTCCATTCTTCAGGGGGCCCCGGGCGATACCCCGAACAAGCGTTCCGTTCCTTTCCCCTTCCTGGCCCTCCCTCTCTCTCTGTCCCTCTTCCCCCAGGTTTCCAATGTCGTCATGGTTTCTCAACGTTGGCACCGCTGGTCTAGACCAATTCCTGGCGCGGCTTCTCATCCCGAGCCCTCTTTCGGCGGCCCCAGGGCCCGGTGAAGGTCACCAGGGCCGAAATTAGAGAACAACCCTCCATTGTTTTTTCCAGCAGCGCCAGGAGGTGGGGGTTTCTCCGACTCTCGCCATCTCTATCCCTCCCTCCCTCATCCTCTCTCCCCTCCAGCTTTTCCTCCTCCTCCTTCTCCTCCTCCTTCTCCTTCTCCTCCTCCTTCTCCTCCTTCTCCTCCTTCTCTTCCTCCTCCTCCTCCTCCTCCTCCTCCTCCTCCTCCTTCTCTTCCTCCTCCGAGTCGCACGGCCCAGGCATTGATGCCCCGGCGGCTGCACGGGAAGCGGCGAGGGCAGGGCGGACCTCACAAGCTTGAAAGCAAGGCCTTGACCCGCCCGATGCCGAGCTTAGTCTCTCGACTCCATACTCATTGTTTGATTTCTTACTCTCACGCTGCTGCTGCTGCACCTAGCAGCAAGGATCGCCAGGTCGTGGCGTCTGAGCAGCAGGTTGTGTGCGGGGGTGCAAAGCGTGTTCATGCAAGCATTGTGCTGGAATCCCCTGCCGGCTTCAGATAGAGACAAGGAGTTGGAAATAAAGAGCGGCGTCGCCAATATTGACATACTGGTTCTTATTGGCACCCAAACCCAGCGTGCATGTTCGTTGAGTACGCCAGATCATGTTGAATATCTCCCGGTGCTTCGGGCACTTCAGTGCCAGTGTTTCAAGGTCGTTCAGAGCCGGTTGCGCACCACGGGGTCATGCTCCAATTGATGCGGCATCGCATTCCATCTCAACAAAAAGACGGTGAGGGCAAGAAACGCGGTTCGCATCTGGACAGTTCCCATCGACATCTGACTGAGGGCGGCCGCGATCAGAGTGAAATCGCAATACGGAAACAGCACAGCTGTCGCATTATACTTCCCGCCCAGATCGCGGGGCCCCGGAGACCAGGTGCAGCTGACGGCTACCATCAACCGTGTTCATGGTGTTGGTCAAAGTGTCCTGTCGTCGTTGCCGCCTCGTAAATTCCCATTAGTTGTCTCGGACGTCAACGATGGCTCGGGTCTCGCGTCGGGCTAGGGCGTCGCAGTACAAGTCGACTCTGATTCTGGGGGGCCTCTCACCAGGCGGGCACCTCGACGCGTGAGATGGCGGCATCATTCGCTTCATCAAACCCCTTGTGAGTTTTGGCCCCTGCTAGTACGGGCATCCGCAGAAGAATAAGGAGGCCCGAGGGTGAGGATCGCCGCTGTCCCCTCCTCCTCGAAGGGGGCACGGCACGACGCGGACATGTTTTGCATGCCTCAGCAGTGCCCGAAGGTGAAGGCTCAGAACGTATCCTTGATCGGCCATGTGATGATTCCCTCTGCACACGTGCCCTACGTCCGTCGGGGTTCGATCAAGCTGTTCGTTTGGTGCGACGTCTTCAAGCGATTCCTGACAGTCGGCCTCGCGACCACGCACCGTGCACACTGGAAATTGATATGCGTCCGTGCCAAAGGGGTCCTGAAGATAGACGAAGGTGGGGCGACGCGGGATTGGGCCTCGTACTTTAGAGTGAGTTTCACGCTGGAGATTTCGGGCAGGCTGTGGAGCGGGAGATTCTGAAGACTCGCGGTCATGAGCCGCGTGTCTGTGGGGCACATGGAACTGGACTTGTCGTCGCTTGATGAGGAGTGGAGTGAGCTGGTCGCGCTGGCCCAGGGCAAGGGTTGCGAGTTCTACGAGGCCCCCCCCTGGGCCCTGCCCGCCTCCTACCAGGCCCTTGTTCAGGAGTCCGTTCGGCCACGTGAGCTTCGAGGCCGCGCGCGCGGGGGTCGCGGACGACCTGGGCGACGCGCGCCGTCAGTCCAGGATCGCGCGCCAGGTTCGTGCTCTTCAGCGTCGCCTGGGGGGCCTTAGAGAGTCGCCACTCGCCGAGCAACCCGCCGAGGCTCAGGCCCCAGGGTTCGCTCCAGAGGAGCGGGGGGCACGCGGGGTCATGGCCGGGGTGGGCGCGGGGCCGAGAAGGCGGAGGTTCGGGCGCGTTTCGGAGCGCGCCTTGAGGGCGCAGGGGCGGGCGGGGGATCTTGCTACGCCACCGGGCCAGGGTGGGGGGGGGCGTCGGGCGCGCCCGTAGATGAGGAGAAGACGAGGAGACGCATCTCAGACACGCTTCGAACAATGATCCTGATTTTCTCCGCCCATGAGAAGGGGGGGGTGCGGGGGAGGCATGATCTTGCGCGGGCAGCTACAGGATTTCACACTGCGCAACGTCGCCGCGCAGCTGCGCCGCGGAGCCTGCCCAGCGCGGCGCGGCCCCGCCTGATTTTGCAGCGCCCCGATGTTCGTGGCCGCGTCGATGGCCCAGGCGCCCCGCCCCCCCGGGGCCGCGGGGATTTGTTTCGGGGGGCGCCAAGGCGCGGGTGGACGCGGCCCGGAGGAGGCTTCGTGCGATCCCGCGACTACGACTGCGGCCATCCACGCAGGCGTTTGCGCACTGGCGCAGCGGGAACGACTGCAGCTCCAACGTGGAGGGCCCAGCGTGGCCGTGCATCTACACTGCGTGCCAAGATATATCAAACATGATTTTGGCTCTGCGCAGCACGGGTCTCTTGATGTTGCTATTCATCGCCTGCGCGATCCTGCCGGTGCCGACGTCTTTCGTCTCCGTCATTTTCCTGTTTGCTGATGTTTGTGTTCCGAGGGGCAGTTCCTGGTCTTTCAGAACACGTGGGGGAACTACATTGGGGGCTCCAACACTGCCTCGGCATTCCAGGATGCCTTCGCGTCGCCGGCCCGCGCGCGGAAACAATCTCATCTCGCGCTGCATGTCCAAAACCGCTGCAGGGAGACCTGTGCTATCACAGGTGCCAGGTGCGATTTATGATGGAGGGGTTCTGCCGACGGTAACAGCGAGACACGCGGTGTGCAAGATCTGGCCAATCCGCGGCTCTTCATTCTGAAACGCGACAGCCAGCTGAATGAGCAGCGGAAGCCACGCGGCACCTATCATAGCGATGGGAACAACAACTGATTATTCCGCATGTGGCGGGGCGCGGGCGAATCGGTCCTCGCGCGTCGCTTCCCAAGGCCACTCTGAACTCCTTGGACTCGCACTCCCTTGTCACCCCGTTCCCGGGAGCGCTGCTCGCTCCCGCGGGCCCCTGGGCTTCGGAGGTTTCGTCGAGGAGTGCCGGCGTTGCCCGCGGCTGGGCCCGCGTGCGTCGTAGCTGGGCGCGGCGTGCCGCGCGGGGGTTCAGAAAAATAGCTTTTCGCAGTAATGCGATCGGCGCTGCTGCGTCGGGGCCCACGGCCGCGGCTCTGACTGGGCCCGGGTGGCCCGTCTGGAAATGAATTGCCAGTAATATTCGATGGTATTTCTCGGGGGGGGGGTCGCCGCTTATGCCCCCGCGGTTGCAGATGGCGGGTCAGAGGGAGTCGCTGCGAGGGCGCCGCCTGCGACGCAGCTCCGGCAGCGCGCAGAACCGGCGCGCGCTCCTCTTGAGCTGCGGGCCCAGCGATTGAAAGAATTGCAACCGGCTCCTCGGTCTCCAGGGCGGCGCGCGCGGCAGTTGACTGCTGTTCTCGGGGCCCCTGGACTTTGCTCCGACGCGTCGCCCCTCGGGCGGTGCCCCCGCGGGCCGGGCCGGCCGCGGGGCGCTTCGGAAACCAGTCCCCGGGCGCGCCAGTTCTGCCGGGGCCCGCGGAGCTTCCCTGGCGCGCGGAGGTGGGGGGGGCAGGCGTTAGAGCCGAGGGGGGGCGATTGCCTGAATTTTGGACGCCCGAAATGGGCACGGAAAGAATGGGCACAATGCCCAACAACACATGTTGCCCCAAACCAACAGCGGCCGCTGTTGGGCAGGCGACCTTTTGCAAATGGGCACAGGCCGCGGCGACACCGACAGCGAGTCCTGTCCTGTCTTCTTCGGGGACACAGATGTTTTCCGTGCGTCTCAGAAGCCGCGCGCTCAACAGCCGCGGGCCGAGCGGCCCCTTCGCGCGGCCCCCGCCCAAGGCGCCCCTCCTGAACCAGGTGAGTTCGAGGGCGGGGATTTCGCGCGCGCCGCCCGCTGGCGACGGTCTCTCGCGCGGCCGCAGTTTCTGCATGCAGCGCTCGCTCCCCGCTCGCCGGCGCCAGGCCCCTGGCGGCCACCGCGGGGCCTCGCCCGCGGCGTCGATGCTCGCGGTCGCGAGCCAATGCGTCGCGTGATCGTTTACTTTCCGCTGGCGCGATGCAGCCTTTCATCATCTGGCGAATGCCTATCGGCACGGTCGGCGCCGCATGGGCCCGTCGAAGTCCGGCCCTCCGATCGCGGGCCCGGGGGGTCGAGCGTGTTCCGCATGCTATGAGCCTTTTGAGCTCCTGGAGCAGTTGCAGAGGCAGGTCGCGACGCATCTACCGCGCCCACTCCCAGAGCTTCTCTGGCACGTTCTCGGCGGCGCCGGCCGCGACGTCGTCGGGGCCGAGCGGCGGCGCCCAGCACCGAGCGCGCCCCGACGGGCCAGGAGGCGGCGGCCGTGGCGCGAAGAAGGCGGCGCAGAAGAAGGTGCCGAACAAGGCAGTTCCCAAGGAAGAGCTCGACCAGCCAGACACGCCAGAGCTCGACCAGATCAAGTGCGAGGCCCCAGTTCTCATGCGATCTCTGTTGAATGTCACACGGTCTGGCAGAGGCAGACCGAGGCGACGACGCTCGTCGCGCCGCTGACGCCAGGGGGCACTGCCCCGATCGCAAAGAGCCGTGCTCGCGCGAAGGCGCGAGTGGAGTCTGCCCAGGGCTTGAAAGTCCGCGGCAAGGGCGCGGAGATCGAAGCCACGGACGCCATCTCGCTCGCGTCGCTGGCGTGGCCCACGGAGGGATGCGTCGAAGCGGGCCCAAGCGTCTGCGCTGCGAACCAGAAGAAGCCAGGATATTGCCGCGACGAGGTTTCTCAGTCTTCACTCCTACGAGGCAGCCCAGAATGATCCCTTGTGGAAGTGCAGGTCGGCCAGGAGAGCAACGCAGCGAAGTATTGATGACCAGCGATTATTCCTGGAACGTATTGATCGATTGGTTGGTGCTGCTCGGAGCGGAGAAACAGCGGAGTCGCGCCCATGAGCCAATTTTCCGAAGGTGTTCCAGGCATGGCTGATGAATGGCGAGGTATGGCGAGCTGGCTATATGAAAAGCCACGGTGGGAGTTTAGAGACGAATCACAATTATTTGGTGTTGCCTGCTTCTGGCGCTCCCCCCCGAACTGTTGTGCTGCGACGTCGATCGACGTAAGGGTGCACGCACCAATGACCATTTCTGGAGGTACAGGGTCTTGACCAGCAAGGCCGGCCTCGGCTTCGAGGGCGGCGCTTGACGCCCGCCCGTCTGCCGCTGCCCAGGCTGCCGCATCTTCATTTTTTGTTTCGCATTATCAATTGCATAAAAAAAAACAAAAAATCCCCACATCCAAAGTGGGTCTCTTGTTTTCTTTGGACACCCCGCGCAGGAAGTCTCACCCCACGCCCCCTCCCTCTCCTCCTCCTCACCCAGCACCTCCTCGCTCACACTCTCACTCACTCATCATCACACTTCTTCTCGTCCTCCTCATCATCATCACCATCACCATCAGAATCATCATAATCGTCATCATCATCAGAATCATCATCCACTCACTCACTCACTCACTCATGATACCGGAGAAAAGCCCGATCAGATTTTCTAATATTCCAACTGCTCCCTTATAGGGCTACAGGGCTATCGGGCTATAGGGCTATAGGGCTATCGGGCTATAAGGCTATCGGGCTATCGGGCTATAGGGCTATAGGGCTATAAGACTGTGACCTATAGGGCTATGGGACTATAGAGCTATATGGGCTATGGGGTTATAGGGCTATAGGGATATAAAGCTATTAGGGCTATAGGGGTATAAGGCTATAGGGCTACAGGGCTATAGGGCTATACGGCTATAGGGCTATAGGGCTATAGGGTTAGTTATAGAGCTACTGGGCTATTGGGCTATTGGGCACCCCCGGGCACCTGGGCACCCCCGGGCACCCGGGCACCGGGGCCCGGGCACCGAAATCGGCGACGAACCTCCCAGCCACCCGGGCACCCGGGCACCGCTGGGCACCCGGGCACCCGGGCACCCGGGCCCGGCCACCGAAAACGGCGACGAACCTCACCTAACCCTTTAATCCGCTAGGACCCCTACAGAGGCAAGCTCTAATTGGGGAACATACCCACAGTTGAGGAAGTATCAGGCGGGAGCCTCGTCTATGAGTGAATTGTCAGGAAGTCTCAGGCGGGAACCCCCTCCCTACTGGGCCCGCAAATCATGTTGGTAGTCCGAGCGGGTCATTCTCGAACCTGTAAGTGTCGTGATTTTTGGGTTCCTGAGTCCTGAATATGGGGTAGGTATCAGGCGGGCACCTCGTCTGTGAGTGAATTACGACGAGGTCTCAGGCGGGAGCCCCCTCCCCTATGGGGTTCGCAGATCATGTTGGTAATCCGAGCGGGTCATCCTCGAACTTGTAACTGTCGTCATTTTTGGGTTCATGAGGCCTGAATTTGGGGGAAGTATCATGCGGGAGCTCCGTCTGTGAGTGAATCCCGACGAAGTCTCAGGCGGGAGCCCCCTCCCAATGGGGCCCGCAGATCATGTTATGAATCCGAGCGGGTCATCCAGATCCCGTAACTGTCGTCACTCTTGGGCTCCTGAGGCCTGAGTATGGGGGAAGTATCAGGCGGGAGCCTCGTCTTTGAGTGATTTGCAAGGACGTCTCAGGCGGGAGCCCCTTTGCGATGGGGCCCGCAGACCATATTATTAACCCGAGCGGGTCATCCAGAATTTTTAACAGTCGTCGGTTTTGGGTTTCTGAGGCCTGACTATGGGGGAAGTATCAGGCGGGAGCCTCGTCTGTGAGTGGACTGTGAGAAAGTCTCAGGCGGGAGCCCCCTCTCTATGGGGCCCGCAGATCATGTTATTAATCCGAGCGGGTCATTCTCGAACCTGTAAGTGATGTGATTTTGGGGCTCCTGAGTCCTGAGTATGGGGGAAGTATCAGACGGGAGCCTCGTCTGTGAGTGAATTGCGACGAGGTCTCAGGCGGGAGCCCCCTCCCCATGGGGTTCGCAGATTATATTAATAATCCGAGCGGGTCATCCTCGAACTTGTAATTGTCATCACTTTTGGGCTCTTGAGGCCTGTATATGGGGTAGGTATCAGGCGGGAGCCTCGTCTATGAGGGAATTGTGAAGAAGTCTTAGGCGGGAGCCCCCTCCTTATGAGGCCCGCACGTCATGTTGGCAATCCGAGCGGGTCATCCAGATCCCGTAACTGTCGTCATTTTTGGGCTCCTGAGGCCTGAGTACGGGGGAAGTATCAGGCGGGAGCTTCGTTTGTCAGTGAATTGCGAGGACGTCTCAGGCAGGAGCCTCCTCCCGCACTTCATGTTGGCAGTCCGAGCGGGTCATTCTCGAACCTGCAAGAGTCGTCATTTTTGCGTTCCTGGGGCCTGAATATGGGGGAAGCATCCGGCGGGAGCCTCGTTTGTGAGTGAATTGTGAGGAAGTCTCAGGCGGGACCCTTCCCGCATTTCACGTTGTAAATCTGAGGGGGTCATCCTCGAAGCTGTAACTGTCGTCACTGAGGCCTGAATTTGGAGGACGTATCAGGCGGGAGCCTCATCTGTGAGGGAATTGTGAGGAAGTCTCAGGCGGGACCCTTCTTCTCCCTATGGGGTCCGCATTTCACGTTGGTAATCCGAGCGGGTCATCCTCGAACCTGTAACTGTCGTCACGTTTGGGCTCCTGAGGCCTGACTAGGGGGGAGGTATCAGGCGGGAGCTTCGACTGTGAGTGAACTGTGAGGAAGGCTCATGCGGGAGCCCCCGTCCCTATGAGGCCCGCACCTCTCTGGGACGCACGTCGTGCGTTCCCTGTGGGTCGTGTTCCGCACGAGGAGGAAGAAGGAGGAGAAAGGAGGATGCAGGACGATAAAGAGAATCAGGATGATGATGATGATGATGATGATGATGATGATGAGGAGGAGGAGGGGAGGAGGAGGAGGAGGAGGAGGAGGAGGAGGAGAAGGAGGAAGCAGAGGGCGAAAAGGACGAGGAGGACATGGAGGAAGAGGGGTGCCCTAGGAGGCCCCAGGATGTCCCGGGAGGCGTAGAAGGCTCCAGGAGGCCCCAAGAGGCCCCAAGAGTCCCCAGGAGGAGTCAGGAAGCCTAAGGAGGAGGCAGGAGGAGGGGGAGGCGGAGGAGGAGGGGGGGGAAGATGGAGACGAGGAGGAGGAGGAGGCGGAGGAGGGAGAGGGAGAAGAGGAAGATGGAGAGGGGAGGCGGAGGAGGAGGAGGAGGAGGAGGAGGAGGAGGAGGAGGAGGAGGAAACGGAGGAGGAGGAGGAGGAGGAAACGGAGGAGGAGAAGGAGGAAGAGGAGGAGGGAGAAGGCAAGCAGCAGGAGGAGGAGGACGCAAGAGGCAGGAGGAGCATTGGGAATTGGGGGAGGCAGCATAACGAGGAGGAGGAAAAGGAGGAAGAGGAGGAGGTGGTGGTGGAGGAGGCAAGAGGAGGAGGAGGCAGGGGTTGAGGCAGGAGGAGGAGGAGGAGGAGGAGGAGGAGGAAGCAGGAGGAAAAGGAGGAGGCAGGAGTAGGTGGGAGAAGCGAGGGGGCAGGAGGAAATCCCCAGGCAAGCTAAACAAATTTTCATGCGAGGTCCTACCGTCGGAGTAACTTTTATATTTAATATTTGTTGTTGCTGTTATTATTCGTCGTATTATCAGTATCATTCAGCTTTTTAATGTTTATTATGTTGTTTAATGATTATGGTTATGATTAATAGTTTCCTCATCTTCCTCTTTTCGAGCGGGGCCGTACCCACCAGGGCGCCGCGTGGGTCTTTAAAAGTTCGGGTTTCGTTGGTCGCCTGTCTGGGTCCGCGGCCCGTCTCCTGGGGTTCAGGCTTTAGTTCGCATCGAATCCTAGTGATTCGAAGTTCTGCAAGGATGTGGCGAGTTGGAGACCAGAAACTCGCGGCAGTTGTAACAAGGGCGCTTTCACGGCGTGCGGATTCACCATGTTCACTCACAGGTGTCTGACTGTCTGTCTATCCGTCCGTCCGTCCGTCCGTCTGTCTGTCTGTCTATCTGTCTTGTCTTGTCTGTCTGTCTGTCTGTCTGTCTGTCTGTCTGTCTGTCTGTCTGTCTGTCTGTCTGTCGGTCTTTCCGTCTGTCCGTCTGTCCGTCTGTCCGTCTGTCCGTCTGTCTGTCTGTCCGTCTGTCTGTCTGTCTGTCTGTCTGTCTGTCTGTCCTCCTCCTCTTTCTCCTCTTTCTCCTCCTCCTCCTCCTCCTCCCCCTCCTCCTCCGCTTCCTCCTCCTCCCCCTCCTCCTCCTCCCTCCTCCTCCCCCTCCACCTGCGTTCCCTCGTCGTCCTCAGTCTCCCCCCATGAACGCGCAGGTACGTGGGGCTGCGGCAGAAGCACCGTGACTGGTCCGCGGCGCAGGCGGCGGCGCGGGCCATGCGCGGCGAGGCCGGCCCGCGCCTGGAGGGCTACGGCCTCGACCTGCGGTTGGCCGCGCGCGCCACCGCCGAAGACCTCGCCGAGGCCGCGGCTTGGCGCCGCCCTGCTCCGGAGGAGGGGGTTGAGGAGGGGAGAGCGGGGAGGAGGGAGGAGGAGGAGGAGGAGGAGGAGGAGGAGGAGGAGGAGGAGGAGGAGGAGGGCGGGGAGAAGGAGGAAGAGGAGGAGGAGGAGGAGGAGGAAGAAGAGGAGGAGGAGGAGGGCGGGGAGGAGGAGGAGGAGGAGGAGAAGGAGGAGAAAGAGGAGGAGGAGGAGAGGATGTTGTCCTCCTCCTTCTCCCATTCCTCTTCCTCCTCCTCCCCCGGTTGTTCCCTCTCCTGTTCCTCCTCCGGCCCATGCTGCTATCTCTACTCCTCCTCCTCCTCAACCTCCCCCCTTCCCCTCCGCCCCCCTCCTCCGTCATCGGACTCTTGTGGAGCTCCGTTGCCGCCGCCTCCTCCCCCCTCTTTTCTGAAAAAAAGGGGGGGGGATGGGGGGGGAGAAGGAGGAGGACAGGACGTCCGAGCCTGTCTGGAGGGGAGGTTGGGAGGTCTCTCGCGCCGGGTGCAAGGGGTGGCCATGGGGAAGCGGGGGGTTCGACATCTGCTGCGCGCGGCTGGTTTGGGCGCCCCGCCGCTGGTCGTTCCTCGGCGCATTGCACCTGGACGTTTCCAGCTGTACGTGAGCTCGTCCGCCAACCCTCATCTATTCTTCACGCTTCGCGTTTCCCCACCAGTACGTACGCTTGGTGTGCGTCCGTGGTTTCGCGGCCACCCCCCGTATTTCAAGCCCCCGCTCTTCGGCAAGGTACTTCGACCTCTTCGTCGCCTGAGCGTGATCCCCTGCGCGCCCGCCGTTTCTTCCGTGTCTCCTTCGTCCCCCGTTCGCCTTCTTCCTCTGTTTCTTCGTTCGCCCTCGCCCCTGCCGCGTTGCCGCTGCGCATCGCCGGGTAGTTTTCGCCACCATCGTGGCCTTCTTTTCCCGCGCTTCGCTGGCGACAGTTGCGCTGTACGCCTTGGCCCTGTACTGGTCGACCCTTTGACGGTGCGCAGCTGCTTCTGCGTCGCGCGCAATCAAAAAAGTACCCCCGCCAGCCCATTCAGAAACCGTGCCCGTAAGAGCTGACGGGTAAAGGGACGAAAAGACACATCGAGGGAAACACAGCGAGCAACCAGGGTGAAGCGAGAGATCTCTGGGAGCAAGGGGATGGCCTTGGAAGGCCTCTTCGGGCCATCCCTGGGGGCCGCGTGGGGGCGAGGGGGAGAGGAGGGGGAGGAGGAGGAGGAGGAGGAGGAGGAGGAGGAGGAGGAGGAGGAGGAGGAGGAGCAGGAGCAGGAGCAGGAGGAGGATGAGGACGAGGAGGAATAGTAGGACGAGGACGCGGATGAGGACGAGGAGGACGAGGACGTGGCCGCTGCTGCTGCCGGTGCTCTCTGAAGGTTCGGGAGGCCCTCTGGGAACCCTCTTGGTACCCCTGGAAGGCTTCTTGTGATCATCTTGGAGGCCATCGATTACAGGATGGGGGGGTCCCCAATCCAGCTCCCCCCTCAGGAGCCGGCAACCCGCTTCTTTGGGCTCTCTTGGAGCGCTCTCGGGCGTTCTTGGAGCATCTTGGCGCATCTTGGGAGCCATCTTGAGCCAGCTTGGGCTACCTGAGCCATCTTGGAGGTAATCTTAGACTCTGAGGCCGCTCGGGGGCCACTTGGAGGCCTCTCGGGTGCTTCTCGGGGCCCTTTTGGGACCCTCTTGTAGACCATTTGGAGCTCTCTTAGAGCTCTCGTGGGAGCCCTGGAACGCTTCTTGGGGCCATCTCCGAGGCTATCGATCAAAGGAGGGAAGCTCCCGATCGAGCCCCCACCCCCCCTCGGGGGCCACGATCCTCGTGAAGGGTGCCAGAATTTGGCCCTCCCAGGGGCCGAGCAAGGGCCCCTCAACGACCCGCGAAACCCCGCCAAAAAGTCCAGGGGAGGGTGTAAGGGGAGGGGTCAAGACTCCCTCCCCGCCCGCAAGCCGTCCCCGCCACTCCCACCCGCCCTCCGAACACGTACGTAGCACCCGAGCCTGGCCCGAGCCGCAGCATATTCAGCAGTCGTGCTTGGATGGGCAGCTACTGGGGGCGAATCCGCCGCCGCCGCCGCCTCCGCCGCCGCCGCCCGCCGCCGCCGCCGCCGCGCCGCCGCCGCCGCCGCCGCTGTCCGCCGCCGCCGCCGCCGCGCCGCCCGCAGCCGCTGCCGCCGCCGCCGCCGCCGCGCCTGCCGAAAAACCGCCGCCGCAGCCGCTGCCCGCCGCCGCTGCCGCCGCCGCTGCCGCCGTCTCACCGCCGCCGCCGCCACCGCCGCCGCCGCCGCCGCCGCCCCCGCCGCCGCCGCCACCGCCGCTGCCGCCGCAGCCGGTGCCCCCGCCGCAGCCGGCGCAGCCGCCGCCGCCGCCAAGTGAATGTTGTATTGTTTTTTGACAGGGATGGTGGGGGGAGGCCGCATCGGGTTCGCTGCGCATGCTCCGAATTTGGAGGCAGAGTGTGTGTTGCATTGTTTTTTACATTGGTGGTGGGGGGGGCGCACTAATAGGGAACAGTGATCAGCCCCTCCTTGAAGGGGAAGAAGGGTTTTTGGAAGAGGAAAGGGTGAATATCGTTAGACCACCTACGCCCAGAGGGCTGGTGGGACTTCGACGAGGAACAATTTTGGCAGCGCGCACAGCCCACACCTCCTCGCTTCGTGACAAGGTCACTGTGTATAGATGTGGATAGTTGTTGTGTCATTTTGGAGGTAATTTTGGATTGTCTGAGGCCGCTCGGGGGCATCTTGGGGGCCTCTCGGGGCCTTCTTTGGGCCCTCTTGGAGACCATTTGGGGCTCTCTTGAGGATCTCTTGGGGGCCCTGCAGCGCCTCTTGGGGCCATCTTCGAGGCGATCGATCAAAGGATGGAAGCTCCCGGTCGAGCCCCCCGCCTCGGGGGCCACGATCCTCGTGAAGGGTGCCAAAAGTTGGCCCTCCCAGGGGCCGAAAAAAAGGGGCCCCCACGACCCGCGAAGCCCCGCCAAAAAAGTCCAGGGGATGGGGTCGGGGGAGGGACTAACCCTTCCCAAAAGGGGAAGAAGGGTTTTTGGACGAGGAAGGGAGGAAGATCGTTAGACCACCTGCACCCAGAGGGCGGGTGGGACGTTGACGAGAAACAGCTTTGGGCAGCTCTCGCGACCCAGCCCTCTTCGAGTCGGGAGGAGGTCTCGGTGGCTAGTTTTTGCGCCATGTTCGGTCTCCTGGCGGCCCTTGCCGGACCCCAGGGACGTCACAAAGCACGGCTCGGGACGAGAAGCCGGCCTTGAGGATGCCTTCTGTGCGTGTCTTTGCCTCCGTGGATCTCAACGTCGCGAGGCACCACGGCGCCAGAGGTCTGGGGAAGGGGGGCGGGGGGCACGGGGAGCGGGGAGCGGTGTCCTCAGAAGCACGCGCCGCGCCGCCAAGAGCACGAGCGTCCGCGGTGCGGTCGCTGCGGCTGCCCTCCGCAGTCGGCGGCGCTCGGTCGGGTTTGGTTCGGTCGGCTCCCTTCGCCGCTGTTCGTCCTCCTGGGCGCGGCGGTCGCTCCGTCCCCAGACATCCGGCGCTCGGATCCTTCAAATGCGATGTTGTCCCGACCCGTCTCCCGGGGTCGTTTTTGTCATCCCTAGTAGTTCTTTGACCGCCCCGAGGCCTGGCGGGGGCCCCCAGATGCCGAAAACTTGCAAGCATCTCCACGTCGCGAGCAATGGGTGGGTCGGGCCCCGTCGGCCTCGGTCTCGCCGTCGGTGTCGGTCGGTGTTCGACCTTGGTGTCGCTATGCGGCGTCCCTTGGCCCTCCCGGGGGGTCTCCTGCGGGCGCCCCCCCTCGCTACCGCCCCGAAGCCTTGACGAGAGGTCCGGGGACCAGCGGTATCAGTATCCCCGGACACGTCCGCATTGTGAACAAATAGCCACGGAAGGTGTTTGGCCGTGTTCGGTTCCAGGGGTCCTCGCCGAGCCCCAGGCCCGTCCAAAGACGGCTCGGGATGAAAACCTAGCCTCGGGAAGAGGGTCAGGATTTCGGGGGCCCTTTGATTGATTTCTCCTCCCTCCCCCCCCCTCCCTCCTCCCTCCTCTTACTGCCTCTGATCCCTCCTCCTCCCTCCCGTTTCCTCCTTTTATTGGTTTTCCCCTTTTCCACTATGCCTCCCTCCCCCTCCCTGTTCCCCCCTTCTGTTGCGTTTCCTCCTCATCCTCCATGCATCGCCCCCCTGCTCCTTACGATTCCCTACTCTTCCCTTCCTCCCTCCCTTCCCTCCGTCGGTGGAGGAGAGCGAAGAGGGAGGACGGAGGACGGAGGAGGACAGAGTAACGGGGAAGTGCGAGAGAGTGCTCGAGAGAGAGAGGGAAACAAGAGAGAGAGGTACATATATATATATATAGAGAGAGAGAGAGAGAGAGAGAACAAACAAAAGACACGGGAGAGAAAGAGAGAGAGAGGGAACTACGATAAATATACATATATATATAGAGAGAGAGAGAGAGCGAACGAGAGAGAGAGAGAGATAACCAGATCTAGTGTTTTTCCTGCAACATGGGAAAAAACCAAAAGAGGTTAATGCAAGGTCTGTGCCACTGCGCCACATCTGATGCCCTTTCCCATTTCGTATATCTCCCCGCTACATTAAATATGTGTCTCTTCGTCGAGCTTGATCTCGACAAAGACCAGAGAGCGCGCAGGGACGATAGGGGGGACGTTTGAATGGAGCATGACGACGCCCATTAACGACAACGCCATGGGTGCGAGGACGACGACGAAGAACGGGCAGAGAAGCAAAAGGATGGGGCAGCAGGATGAGGGATGACTATAATTATCATCATGATGCTGCTGATGGCGACGGTGATTGTGATGATGACGATGATAATGCTGATGATGCTGATGATGAGGGTGATCATGATCATGATCATGATCATGATCATGATTATTCTGATGATGATAGCTACGATGGTGATCACAATGGTGATGGTGATGATGATGATGATGATGATGATGTTGATGATGATGATGATTATGATCCTGCTGATCCTTGTGATCATCATGGTGATGATAATGACGATGCTGATGCTGGTGGTGATGAGGATGTCGATGATGATGGTGGTGATGATGATGGTGATGGTACTGGTGATGGTGATGGTGTTGGTGATGACGAACACGATAGTGTTGATGACGATGCTGACGACGATGGCGATGTCGATCACTATTCAGATGACAATGATACTGATGATGACGATGCCGACAACGGCGACGATATTGATGATGAGGATGATGGTGATGATGATTATGATGAAAATGATGATGACGAGGACGACGACAAGGATGATGATAATGATGCTGGTGCTGATGATGAATCTGCTGATGATGATGATGACGATGATGACGATGATGATGCTGATGACTATGATGATGATAATGATGATGATGATGATGACGACGATGACGATGATGATGATGATGATGATGATGATGATGTTGATGTTGATGATGATGATGATGATGATGATGATGATGATGATGATGATGCTGATGATGATGGCGATGGCGATGACGATGACGATGACGATGTCGATAACGATGACGATGACGATGATCATGAGGAGGAGTCTGATGACAAGTGCGATTATGACGATGAGATGGAGGTGGCAGGAGGAGGGACGATAAGGAGGAGCAGGAGGAGAAGGAGGGGCGAAGCTGCAATAGGGATGAAGACGAGGAGGAGGAGAAGGAGGAGGAGGAGGCGGAGGAGGAGGAGTAGGAGGAGGAGGGCGGGGAGGAGGAGGAGTAGGAGGAGGAGGAGGTGGAGAAGTAGTAGGAGGAGCAGGAGGAGGAGAACGAGGAGGAAGAGGAGGAGCAGGAGGACGAGGAGGAGGAGCAGGAGGAGGAGGAGGAGGAGGAGGAGGAGGAGGAGGAGGAGGAGGAGGAGGAGGAGGAGGAGAGAGGATGAGGCAAAAGGATTGAGGAAGAGGAAGGAGGAGGAGCAGGAGGAGGCGAAGGAGGAGGAGGAGGAGGAGGACCAGGAGAGGGAGGATGAGGAGGTAGCCGGAGCAGGGATGGGGTGGCAAAGGCGAAGGCGAAGGAGGAGGCTGAGGAGAGGAGGACCTCGCCGAGGCCGAGCAGGTGTGCGGTGTCGCGCGGGCTTCCCTCCTCGACTTGGCGTTGCCGCGGCTGGCGCAGGACCTGCTCCTCCTCCCTGCCGTCCCGCCAGACGTGTCGGTTGGGTGGCCGGGGGTGTTTCGCCTGAGACTTCATCACCGCTTTGCGTTGCTGAGGCTTGGGATTTGCAGCATTTCCAGTACGGAGCATGTGTCGCTTTCAAAATGTGGCCTCGGCCCTACTGCCACGCACCCACGCACTTGACATTTGCATAGGTCGCAGCAGTATGTATGACACAACCGGCGAGCGGGTCCCCGGGCCCCGCCGCCCCCCCCCCCCCCCCTCGCACCAGACTTTCGCCCCTGGGGCCTGTGAGCCGTCCGAAGAGGAGGAGGAGGAGGATGAGGAGAAGGAGGAGGAGGAGAAGGAGGAGGAGGGTTAAACAGATGCCCATCTTGTCCTTCCGGGACGACCCTCGCCGGAGTTTTCTTCGTCTCCGCCTCGAGGTTGCTCCCCTAACGCCTTTCACACTGTCTGGCGAGGCTCGCATGAAGGAGTAGGAGGAAGAGGGGAGAGAAACGAGGAGGAGGCGACCTACGAGTTAGTGCTGTGTGCGCTCTTTCTCCTCACTCCACGTTACTCCCTCCTTCCTCCTCCAAGTGGGTAGACGGAGTGGGCGAGAGAGAGAGAGGGGGAGGGCAGGAGGGACGCACGGGAAAGGAGAGAAGAGCGAAGAGGGAGGGACAGCGGGTGGAAGGGAAAAGCCGGAGGCAGGAAGACGTAGAGAGGAGAGCAGTGGGCGCCCAGAGGGTATCAAAACGGATCCGTCTGGCCTCAGGGGGTCCTCCTTCTACTCCTCGTCCTGCTCCTCCTCCTGCTCCTCCTCCTCCTCTTCCTCCTCCTCCTGAAGACGATTTCGGGGGGATGGACCACCACGGACCGAACGCACGTTAGAGACACTTTATGGAGCTGTGTTTTCGGGTGTTCCCACACCGATTTCATAGCGCACTATTCAAAGTGCCCCCGTCTCACCCTGTTCGTTTGTCGTCCTCGAACAGTCGTCTCGCCGTGCCCTCTCCTCCGTCTAGGGCTTGGGCTCCGTGTGCAATATCCCGCGTTTGACCTCACCTGGGAAAATGCAATTCTAGCAACAGCTCTCAGTTTCTAGATTTACCACGTTGCTAAGGACATCGCCTCGCATCAACACGAGCGCCCTTTAACTCTACCGCAGCAGCTAGATGACCTCAAAGCGGCATTAGCCAAAATGCCGAACGATTACTCGATTTTACCCCCTCCGCCCAACGCGGCTAGGCCATACAGTTGGCTCAGGCCGAGGCGTCGAGATTGAGTCGTTGACAACTCTGCGGAAGGCACTGGCGCTTCTCCTCCTCCTCCTCCTCCTCCTCCTCCTCCTCCTCCTCGTCCTCCTCCTCCTCCTCCGCCCCAGGAGGCCCCAGGCGGCGCACGGACGGGCTCCAAGAGACGCCCCGAGAGCCCCTGGATTGCCACGGGCTGGCTAGAAGAGACCCCAAGGACCGTGCGATCGGGCCCAACTGGGCTACCTTCATTGCGCTGCTCGAGGCCGCGCTGATGAGGTCCCTGGACACGTTCTGCCCTGCGGGGTGCACGTGAAGGTCTGGCCGCGGCCTTACTGCACGCGTCGACCACGCACGCACGACGCTCGGTAGCGACGACGACGTTCTCCGAGGTGCCGTGCCGGAGGTGGCAGCTGCATCCCTGGCCGGAGGCAAAGGCCACCGCTGCGTCGCAGCGTGGTTCACGGACGTCTCAGGGCCGCCTGGGGCACGCCAAGCCTGACCGCCCGGTAACCTTCGGACTCAACGAAGGTCAGCAGAGCGACCCCGAGAGCACGGAGCTACAAGGCACCCTCGGCGCTACAAGGCGCCAGGCGCCGGCACTATTGACCAGGAGGTCGCGAGCCTCGCGGAGGCCGCCCAGAGCGCTGCGCGCAGAGGGCTGGGCCCCGCCGGGGACGGCCCCCGGAAGCAGGGGATCCAGCCGACCACGTGGGCAGGCATCAAGAGGCGCAGACCCTGATCCGTCGGCTCGGTGTGGCGGCAGCCTGCCGTCGCAGTGGGCTTCGTATGGCGCGGGCGTGGACGGCCCGGAAGGCCTTCTGCCCGCGCGTGTGCGCCCTGGGCGCCGCGACCCCCAGCATGGGGTGGGCTGCCCTGGCGCGCGCTGGTGAGCTCCGGCGTCAGACGCTGGGGTGCCCTGGCGCGCGCGCAATGAGCAAAGATGACTCACGGGGAATCGTTTTCTCGGGCCGGACGAAAGGGGGGGATTGGGAAACGGGGGGGTTACGAAATTTGCTGCGTGCAGCTGGTTTCGGCCTCACGGAGGGGCCCATTCCTCGATACATAGCCGCCTCCGGCGCCAGGAGGCGCCGGGAGAATCAGCTACGTGAGCTGATTCTCACCCCCCCCTTTGCTATCCCCCCCTTTCGCCGGACCCGATTTTCGAACATCATATCGCGCAGGGGTTGAAGCGATTTTTCCATGGACGTCACGCCCCACTAAAATGCCAACCAGTCGGAGGCCCAGCATGGGGTCGTCGGAAGCCGGAGCGTCGAGTTCGCCACGCACCTCGTGCGCCAGGCGTTACAGTATGCGGAGCTGGCCCAGCTTACCATACTCTCTCTCCCCATGGATCTGGTCAAAGCGTTTGACCGCAGAGTGCGCGAGGTCGCGCTGGGATGGCCGGGTGATGCGCAGGATGCGCAGGAATGCTTGCGCAGCCTTGGCTTCGATGATGACCAAGCCGATTGGATTGTACACGAATGCCTGTTCGAGCAGTGGGGCACCCCGCTCAGAGTGTTTGCGCGACACTATGCGCGCGCAGTCATGGCTAAGCTCACGAGGCCATTTCCACCCGGGTCGGGGGGAGGCTAGGATACAAATATGGTTCGTGCTTGTTTAATTCTGCCTTGCGCATGGCACTCTCTGCCTTTTGCATGGCATGTTGTATGATTTTTGACTTCCTGGCCGCGGCCAGGGTCGCTCTAACCCTATCTAGTGACCGTTTTGCACCTTGGGCCCCTCCCCAGCAGGCGGCTGCCAGCAGCGCACCTTCGACGCGGCTGTCGTGGATGACGCCTTGCTCGTCCTGATGGCGCCGTCCCCTGGGACTCTCGATGGTGCCATGGGTAACCTCCTGCAGACAATGCAGGCCCTTCTCCTCTACAAGCAAAGCTCGCGATCTTGTTTCACGTCGGCAGAGCGGAAGCCTTCCCGAAGTGCAGGGGCAATCTTTGGGCAGCGGCACGGACGCGCGCGCGCCCCGCGATGGCCGCGCCCGGCGGGCGTGTGGCACCCGTGCGCCTGGCTCTGCTGCCTTGCTGCGCGCGGCCCCCACCTGCAAGCAGTTGGGGGTGGGGGGATTTCCGCGTCGGAGCTCGTGGCCGTCGGCCATGGCCGGGCCACGAGATCCCCACCTCCTCCGCCGGGGGGCCCCCTCCTCCTCCTCCTCCTCCTCCTCCTCCTCCTTCTCCTCTCCTTTCTCCTCCTCGTCCTCGTCCTCCTACTTGCAGTTCCTGCTCCTTCTCGCCCATGGCCGGGTATGCCCGCATGCGTGCACTGGTTGTGTATGCACCGTTCGCCATGCAGGCGTTTGGATTCTCCCAGCCATCCCTCGACCCGAGGGGCTGGATGTTCTCGGCGTGCAGCCTGCCGCGTGGCCATTCTTGCAGATGTTGAATGATGTGTGCCTCCGAGGCCACCGTCGCATGCATGATGCGGTCAGGGCTGGCCCAGGATCCGAAAGTGGTCTGGATTTCTGTTCTCGGACCCGCACTCCGTCGAATGACTGTCTCCTATCCAGGGCCGAGCTCACGCACCTTGGCCATCTGCTTCGATCGAGACCCCCCCGCATTCGCGGCCCTCCTGAGGCAGCGCCTCCGCGGTCTGAGATGGCGCTGGTTGGATTTACTTGTCGGTGACCTTCGCCGCATGCGCCAGCTTGTGGCTAGGTCCTCAGGCCTGCCGAAGCCAGGCGGCGATCTTGAAGTCTGGACACGTTTTGTAATGTAAGATCCACGCCGTTTTGCATCTGCCTGGTTGATTTAGAGAAGGCCTTCGACACAGTCGAACACGAGAGTCTGTGGGAAACGCTGGCAGACCACAACGTGGGACATGAATATATCAACATGCTCAAACGACTGTATGCCAAACAGTCGGCCTGCGTCACGGCAGGCGCCAAAAACATAATGTTTGACATCCTCCGCGGTGTTAAGCAAGGCGGTCCTATTAGTTATTTCTTGTTTGTCGTCGCCATGGAGACAGTTTTCCAGAAGCTGAAGGCGCGTTGGGCTAGCCTACGCCACAAGCGTCTTGGATCGTTTTACGGCATGGTCACTGACAGCCCAGGCGACCCCCTCACGAATCTCAGTGTTGCTGATGATGTGTTGCTGGTGGCATCCTCTGCCAGAGACTCGTCAAGAATGCTTATTGATCTGGAGAAGGAAGCGCGCAGATACGGTCTCAGAGTGCATATTGGCACAACAGTAATACTGACGAACGTCGACAGCAGACCGGCCACTCTGCGGCGCGGGGGCAATAGTGTGCGAGTGTTTCAACGCAGTCAGTCTGAGAAATACTTGGGGCGCCAGTTTGCTTTGGATCTTATCATGAGACGGAGTTGCAGTACAGGATTGGGTGTGGTTGGGCAGCACTCGCAAAGCACAAGTTCACGTTCTGCAACCGGCGTATCAAGTTGCAGCACCGCATGCGGCTGCCCCGAGCAATCATTGCACCGTGGGTGATGTATGGCTCTGGCGCATGGACGCTCGCATCGGAACAGCAACGACAACTGCGGAGTGCGCAACGACGGATGCTCATAATGATTATTGGTGCACGGCGGCTCCCTGACGAAGATTGGGTGGATTTTATGAATCGTTCTACTTCTGCAGCGTTGGACCTTGCTCATACATGCGGCGTTCGTGATTGCGTTCATGGTTTTCAAGATACCAAGAGGCGTCTCCACGATAAGATGCAATCGGCCTCCGGCGGACGGAGGGGGACGAGGCTACTGGACTGGCACCCATGGCACCACGTACATGCCCGGCGACACGTTGGAAGGCACCGTAAACGTTGGCAAGACACTTGAGAGCACAAGTGAGGGTTGCGCGCGGCCCGGCGTCATGCTGGGGCAGACTCTTCTGCCCTACGGGCCCTCTCTCTCTCTGACTGACTCTGCGTGCGACGTGTGCGACAGCCAAGGCCACGAGGACAGCCGTCGGCCACTGCTTGAGCTGAGTGCGGGGTTGCCTTTGCAACATCAAAGCAGTACACCCAGCATCGGCGATTTAAGCACGGGGGGCGCTGCCCACAGCGCTTCCATGCCACCGCGAGCGGGGCGTGCCCCGCCTGAGAAGCCACCTTTTCGGCACGCGCCTTGCCCTCCTGAGCCACCTGTGCGGCGGCAGACGGAGCGCGCGTTGGCAGAGAATCGTCAACCCTCTTAGGAAGTACACGAAAATGCTTTTTGAGGAGGTCGCCAATCTTGATGCCCGAGATCGCGAGGCCCGCGCGGCGGGCAAACGGCTCGGCCACTCGCACGCGTTCGCCACAGGCGGCTCCGCGCGCAAGGACGGCATCCCTGTGGGCCGACCGACGACTCGACGGTCTAGGCCGGGCGTCGGTGTGATATTTGTCGTTGCCCTTGCTTCTCGAGGCGCCACGCGCAACCCTCGCACAACAAGAAAAATGCTGGCCCCTCCCCATCAGCCATCGAAAGTGGCGACATTATCACACTTCGCATCCCCCCAGGATGACGAGGTCTAATCTGAATCCGCGCGGATACCCATCACGCTGGCCCCACCCAGCAGCCTTCGAAAGTGGCGACGGCTTCGCACGTTGCAGCTCATCAGGGACGGCGAGGTCTAATCGGAATCCGCGGCGGGCGCCCATGATGTTGCCCCCCCCCCCCCCCAGCAACCCTCGAAAGTGGTGACAGTTTCGCACTTCGCAGCCCCCCAGGGACGGCGAGGTCTAATCTGAATCCGCGCGGGTACCCACTACGCCCCCCCCCCCCCCCCCAAGCAGCTGTCGAAAGTTGCGAACATTTCGCACTTCGCAACCCCTCAGCGAGCCCACAGACGGGACGGCGATGCAGGAGGCACGAGGTAAGGGAGGGGGAGGAGGAGGAGGAGGAGGGAGGAGGAGGAGGAGGAGGAGGAGGAGGAGGAGGAGGAGGAGGAGGAGGGAGGCGGCGGGAGGACGCGACCACAGCGCCCGATGAAAAAAAAAAGAACCCAACACAGGAGGTTTGGGAAACAACCGTCGGTTCTCGAGCCTCCCTCGTTCTTTCGCCGTTTCCCCGGGACCAGCTCTGCACCCCGAGTCGTTCTCGACGGTCCTGGCGCCCGTGGACCGTGGAGGGTGCCAGGGGCGGAAAACTAAGACAGGCGTTTTTCCAAGACCCGTCTCTTTGATGTTGGCTCCTCTTTCCCTTCGGGGGCGTCCAATAGGGGGTGGTGCCTAGGGAGGTGAAGATATTATGGTCAGGGCCATCATACCTCCGAGAATTTCTTGGCTCCCTTTTTTTCTTGTATTTAGCATGTGCCCTGCCCCCGCCCCCCTCGTCAGCGCACACGCCGTGGCCCATGATTTGCGGTTCGGCCTCTTACACGCCCCAATCTTAGACGCCTTCGGTTCTTTTCACAGGATCAGCCCTTGCTGCGTCAGCTGAGCGACACCCACACGCTGCTGCCGGAGCAGCAGTGGGAGGGGCTGCGCCGAGCGATTGCCTCCCAGGTCCGCGGGCAGGGGGAGGGGGATGGAAGGACAGAGATGAAAAGGGGAGAGAGGCGGGGGGAGGTGCGTATGTGTGTGTGTGCGTGTGTCTGTATGTGGGCGTGCGTGCGTGCGTGCGTGCGTGCGCTTGCGTGCGTGAATGCGTGCGTGCGTGCGTGCGTGCGTGCGTGCGTGTGTGTGTGTGTGTATGTGTGTGCGTGTGTGTGTGTGTGGTGTGTGTGGGTGTGGGGATGAATGGGTGTGTGGGTGTGCGGGTGTGCTTGCGCGTGTGCGTGTGCGTGTGCGTGTGCGCGTGCGCGTGCGTGTGCGTGTGCGTGTGCGTGTGCGTGTGCGTTTTTTTTTTGTGTGTGTGTGTGTGCGTGTGTGTGTGTGTTGATGTGTGTGAACGTGTGTGTGTGTGTGCGTGTGTCTGTGTGTGTGCTTGTGTGTGTGTGCGTGTGTGTATGTGTGTGCGTGTGTGCGTGTGCGTGTGTGCGTGCGTGCGTGTGTGCGTGTGTGCGTGTGTGCGCGTGTGCGCGTGTGTGCGTGTTTGCGTGTGTGTGTGTGTGTGCGCGTGTGTGCGTGTGCGTGTGCGTGCGCCTCGTGTGCGCGTGTGTGCGCGTGTGTGGGTGTGTGTGCGTGTGTGCGTGTGTGCGTGTGTGCGTATGTGCGTGTGCGTGTGCGCGTGTGCGTGTGCGTGTGCGCGCGCGCGCGTGTGTGTGTGTGCGTGTCGAATCGGAAGCCGATGCTCCATGTGGGCCTTGCAGTCGGGGCCTTCGGTGGAAGCGCCTTGTGGGGCCACGAAGCGTGTTAGGGGTGCGCCGACTCCGGCGCGGGTAGGCCACGAATCGTGTCAGGGGTGTGCCGATCGGTCGCGGGCACGCCATGCGAACCGTGCCCTTGTGGCCATCGCTGGAGCTCCATACGGAGCCACGAAATGTCGGAGGGGTGCGGCGAGTCGGGTGCGGGTACGCCATGTGGACCTGCCGCTGGGGCCCTCCTAGGGGGGCACGAAGCGTGTGATGGGGTGTACCGACATGGGCGCGGGGCCGCCATGCGGACCTTGCCGCTGGGGCCTTTGGTGTAGTTCCCTATGGGGCTACGAAGCGTGACTGGTGTGCCGGAAGGGGCTGGGAGGGCGCATGGGACTACGCTGAGGGGTGTGCCGAACTGGCTGACATGCGGAGGGAAAAGACAGGGATTGGGGGAGGGAGGAGGGGCAGGGAGGACTCAACACAGGATGGTTGGGAACAAATAGTCCGGGCGAGTGGCCCATACATATTCGTGTGCGTGTGCTGGAGGGACAAAGGAGGGACAGGTGGGACCAAGGAGGGACCTGTCCCCATGGGGCCACGAAGCGTGTGAGGGGTGTGTCGACATGGGCGCGGGGACGTTGTGCGGACCCTGCCGCTGGGGCCTTCGGTGGAGCTCCGTCTGTGGCCACGAAGCGTGCGCGAGGTGTGCCGACATGTGTGCGGGGCAGCCCTGCGGACGCTGCCGCTTGGGCCTTCGGTGGAGATCTTTTGGGGCGGCGAAACATGGGAAGGAATGCGCCGAGCCGGGTGCGGGTACGCCGTGCGGATTTGCCGTTGGGGCACGTGTCGGTGGAGTTCCCTGTGGGGCCACGAGACGTTCGAGGGGTTTGCCGACATGTGTGCGTGGCAGCCCTGCGGAGCTTGCCGCTGGGGCCCAGTAGCGGTGCATGGCCGTCGTGCGGAGCCTGCCGCGGGGGCAGTCGGTCGGGCCCCCTTATGGGGCGACGAAGCGCGTGAGAGGTGCGCCGACGTCGGCACGGGGCCCGCTTGCGGACCCTACCGCTGGGGCCTTCGGTACAGCTCCCTACGATGCAGGAATGGGAGGTGGAGGGGGAGGATAGGGGAACAAAAAGTGGCATAAACATAAAAACTCGGAGGTCCGCGCGGATTTCTCGGATCGGCGCTGGACCCCCCTCCCTGGCGCGCGGAGCGCGCCAGGGGGCCCCAGCGCCGATCCGAGGAATCCGCGCGGACCTCCGAGTTTTTATGTTTGTGTAATTTTTTGTTCCCCTAGAGGAGGAGGACGGAGGACCTGGGGCACTGTCTTTTCAGAGCGAGGGCCCAGCACCGCAAGATGGCTGGGAACAAGCAGACGTGTGCCTCGGCATCGCTCGGACGTGTGCATTTTTTCTCGGCGAGGACCATCGAGGAGCATCCTTGATCATTTGGCGAAAAAACCACGCACGAAACCGAAAAATACACGAGGAATGGACGTCCGAGCGATGGCGAGGTGTGCCTCTTGGGGCCCTCTTGGGATGGCTCCCGGGGCTCTTCTGGGGCGCCTCGAAGGCTTCGCGTGCCGTGTTGAAGCCGTCTTGGAGGCCAACGTGGCCCGTCCTGGAGCGAGATTTTGGGCCGTCCTGGAGGCACCTGGGCCTCGGGAGCGCGAGTCTGCAGCATTGAGCCCCTCCTCCTCCTCCTCCTCCTCCTCCTCCTCCTCCTCCTCCTCCTCCTCCCCTTCCTCCCCCTCCTCCTCCCTCCTCCCTGGAAGGGGGCGGCCTCGGGAAGAGGGAGTGGTGCATGCCCCGGGGCGCGACCGGAGAGTGGTGGTGGCCATTTTCTAGAAAATGGCAGAGACCGTGCCAGACAGCACCTGGTATTTCAGCACGCCCCCAGGGTGCCAGGGAGCACGGCGGCGGATAGCACGTTGATGGAGGCCGCCCTCTATGTGCGCACCATCCGTCTTGCATGACAGTACGCTTCTCGTTTCAAGCAGTGGGGAATTCTCAAGCGAGGTCCCTGTCCTGAAGAGGAGCCGCCGTCCATTCACGCGGTGGGAGTGGGACGCCTATACGCAGACGGGCGCGCGTGCCGAGCAGGCGCTCTCCGTCCACATGGCCGCTGGAGGCTCTCAGTGCGAGTGTGCGCGGCGCAGAGGCCGCAGCTGCGTTTAGGATATTCCAACCTACCAAAGCCTTGACCAACAGACAGGATTTCGAGCGCACCCCAAAACTCGAGGGTTTTCACGTGTCGGGCCCTGGGAGACGCTGCTTCGACACTCTTTCGACACTCTTTCGACACTTTTCTGGGAGCTCGAAATCATTTCTGGGATGTGGTCCTTGATTACGATGGGAGCAACATAAAGCTACATCTCGAAATTGGGCTGCCCTCCATCCCCGAAGGCGGGTTGGGCCGAACTCGACGGGGAGCCTGATGCCTGGGCCCAAGAAGACGCATTGAGCCCGACACGCCAAGTACCTTGGCGGCAAGCACAGTAGGCAGCAGAACGAAGGCGAATCACCGCCGCCCCCTGCCCCTTTGAACACACTGGTGTGGCCAACCGTCGGGCCAGAGCCTGGCCAAGCTACAGATTGAAGTACGGTTATCCCGAGCCGTTGTGGAAGCCCTTGGGGGAGAGGAGGCGGAAACGGAGGATGAGGAGGAGGAGGATGAGGAGGAGGAGGAGGAGATGGAGGTGGAGGAGATGGAGGAGGAGGCGGAGGAGGAGGAGGAGGAGGAGGAGGAGATGGAGGTGGAGGAGGAGGAGGAGGAGGAGATGGAGGATGAGGAGGAGGAGAGGAGGAAAAAGTCTCCTGGTGCCTCCTGGAGGCCTCCTGGGGCCTTGTAGGGAAGGGGCCTCTTAGGGACCTCTTGGGGGCCTTCTGGGGCCTCTTGGACCGTCTTAGTGCGCTCTTGGCCCGTCTGGCGCCTTCGGAGGCAGTCTTGGGGGCCTCCCTGGGCCGACTTGAGGCCTTCTTGGAAGTCTCGTGGGCCGTCTTGGGGCCCTCTTTGGCCCCTCTTAGGGGCCTCTTTGGGGGTCTTGGGGCATCCCTCTCGGGATCCTCTTGAGCAGTCTGGGGCCGTCCTGGAGCCCGCCGATGAGCCGTCTTGGGGTGCGCGAAGCCCGAAAAGGCGAGAACGTGGAAATCACCCCAAAGCTGCTGCAGATCGATGATTGGGCAGTCTCGAGACCATCTTGGGTGACCTTGTGTCCATATTAGGCCGTATTGGAGACATTTTCAGGCCATCATGTCCGTGATGGTAGCGTTTTTGGACCGTCTGAGAGGCCATTTGGGGCCATCTCGTTCGTCCGAGACTTGGTTTGGAAACCTGCGGGACTGGACAGCCCATGCCTCGCACTTTTTCTGGGTGGCTGGCTGGTTGAGCTGGAGGCCACTGGGAACTTTTTGGAAGGGCAAACAAGTCTACCAGCAAAATTGGCACGCCGAGCGTCCCTTTGCAAACAAAAGGCACCCCCACACTAACAACATAGGTCCGGAGCGGAGGGGGGGTCCGACCCAGTGGTGGGGTAGGAACTTCTGCCCAAGCACACACGTGAAACGCGCTCTTTCAAACAATGAGTCGACGCAGAAGGTCAGGTCAGGTCAGGTAGCTCCTGGAAGTTTACTCGTCACACCAGCTGTGCCACTAGGGGACTTCTGAGCGTCGTCTTCGTGACATGCATCTCGATATGGACACCGCCGCCGAGCCCGAATGCCCCCTCGAGCCCAAGCAAGAGGGAGAGGAGGAGGAGGAGGAGGAGGAGGAGGAGGAGGAGGAGGAGGGAATGGAGGAGGGAATGGAGGAGGAGGAGGAGGAGGAGGAGGAGAAGAAGAAGAAGAAGGCTTCCCAGGTGCTCTTCCTTCTCCTGTCCGTCTTCGAGGCGGAGGGCGATTTTGACGGAGCGATGAACGACCTCGCGGTGGCGGTGGCGCAGAGTCCCTGGGTGCTGCAGCTACTGCAGCCGCAGCAGATCCGGGCCTTCCTGCGCCGCTTCGCGCTGCTGCCATCGGGCGACACCGCTCGGGTCGGCGCCGCTCTGTGAGTCACGCTGGAAGGATCGGGGGACGGGGGAGGACGAGGAGGAGGAGGAGGAGGAGGAGGAGGAGGAGAAATGAGAGGAGGAGGAGGAGGAGGAGGAGGAGGAGGAAAGGGAGGAGGAGGCCGACGCAGCAGGCACATCAAGAACAGCGTCGGCGGGTAGCGCATCATATCCATAGGTATCCACGTCCCCGTCGTCCACACTCCTCGGCCGCGACCTCGTGGATAAGGGGCTGCTTTGCGCGGGAGCCCCGCGCGGAGCGTATCCATGGAGTCGCGCCTCGGCATCCAGATCGGGAGGGCGAGGCTGTAGATATCGTCGCCAATCGTGGGAATAAGAAGCCGGCCGGCCCGCAGGTGCCAAGTGGCAGTGGCTTTTTTCACCAGTGGCCTCCGAGCCCACGGGGGCACCAAACGAAGCCGAACACCGATGGAGACGTGCCTTTGGATTCCAGCTGGCAAGTTTTATCATACGCACCTGCTCGAGGCGGGCAAGGGAGCAGAAGGGTTAGTGTTCAGTTCGTGGCAGCTGGAACCCAGCATCTGCCCTGGCATACCCTTGGGCGAGATCAAGCCTGACCCCACCAAGTGTGGCGCAATGTTTTTCTTGGTTGATTCAGCTCAACAGTCGTCACATTGGGCCCGCTTGTCCTTGCCCGTTCTCCAGAAGACCTCACAATACGGTCGGGAACTTTGGCTCCGCGTGTCGCGCCAACGGTTCTGGCCCACCACACGTCCCAGGTTTCTCTAGCTTCCCGCCCCGCGGAGCGGAGCGACACGCTATCAGCTCAAAGGGCATATCGTGTCGCCAGGGCCGCCGCCGCGACACGCTATGCAACAGCTCTGACCGTGAGAAACCTGAGATGCCAGCAGGCGCCCCACGGAATCGGCAGATCCGCCTGGCGCCACCCAGTCACCCGCTGGAGTTCTGGGGGCTGACGGGCCAACGTGCCCCCCGGATATCTCGTGGCAAAAAAACTCAAGAGGAGGACGACGGCGCGACGAGGAGGAGGATAAGGAGGAGGAGGAGGAGGACGACGATGACGAGGGGGAGGAGAACGACGAGGACGCGACGACGAGGAGGAGGAGGAGGAGGAGGAGGAGGAGGAGGAGGAGGAGGAGGAGGAGGAGGAGGAGGGAGGACGCGCGCCTGCTGCATGGAGCGAGGAGGGCGGGGACGGGGGGGGGGTCGGAGAGCCGCGCCGCCGCGCACCATGGAGGGAACGGCCGAGTGCGCCGAGGCGGGATCGGTTTCGCGCGAGGCGGGGAGCGAAAAGGGGCGCCGCCTCGCCGCCGCGTGCCCGCTCTGCCTCCTGCAAAGGCTACCATTCCGGAAGATGTCCCCATCCTCCTTGAGGAGGAGGAGGAGGAGGAGGAGGAGGAGGAGGAGGAGGAGATGAAGGAGGAGGAGGGGGAGGAGGAGGAGGAGGAGGAGGAGGAGGTGCTGGGCATCTCCTCATCGCGATGCCCTTGTTTTTTGAGGGCGCATCCCTAAGATTGTTTCATCGCTTTTGTTGGCGTGCCAAGTCTTGAGGGTAGGGATGAGTTCGAGGCTGGTAAACAGGATCACCCCGGATGCGCGATGAGGATGCGAGGGCCTTGGACGCCCATGTCGGAGCTTTGGAGCGGGGCGCGGCCAACGACAGTGGCCGAGGAGGGACTGAGAGGACAGGTATGAAAGGGTCCCCTGGTCCCCTCGGGAAGGTTGCCCATGCTTGCTGTGCCGGTTGGCTGAACTTGCTGTCGCCGCGCCTTTCTGAACCTGACGGGCCGCAGAGTGCGGCGGAGACCGGCGTCTGCCGCAGAGGGAGAACTCGAGCTCCGAACAACAGCGCAGGTCCCCCTTTTCGCTCCCCCGTGTCCTCCTCCTCCGCCTCCTCCTTCTCCTCCTCTTCCTCCTCCTCCTCCTTCTCCCCCTTTCTCGCGGACCTCGTGTGCATCATCGTCTGGCCTTCTGAAATATGATGCTTCGTCTCCGTTTGGCCCAGCGCCGACGCGCACAAACGCATATATGTCAAAAGGAACAGAGCTCCGCTTACATCCACCAACCCCCGCAATTCTTGTTGGTAGCGGAGCTGGGAACGATCCCAGCTCGCGGTCTACGCAGGCCGCGCAGAACGCAATGTGGACGCACATTCGCACTTCCCTCACCCTTCGCATGGGTACCACCCTCCATTCCTTGAACAGCCTGTGCTTATGGCTGTTCTGCAACCCCACGGGCAATTCGCCCTTGGCACTCACAGGCGCGATTGGGCCAATGCCACACGTTTGAGTCATTGTGAGAATCAGGCTGCAAGGGCAACGGCAGCTGTTGGCCATGCACGTGAAGGTCACCAGCCCACATGGGCGCCACGACGCCCAGGTTTCCGCACAACCTTCTGGTATTGGTCGCGGAACGCAGTGTCTTGCGTTGGGCCGCATGATTGGTCAGAACTTGGATTGCGAAGGACTTGGGACCGGTGCCGCCGACCCTGCATGGCGGCGATAACCACGACCACAACGACGAAGCTCTCGGGGGCCTCCTGGGGGTAGTTTGGGGGCCTCATGGGAAGCTCTTGGGGGCCGCTTGGGAGCCTCGTGGGGGCTTCTTGGGGTTCCCTGGGGGTCTCTTGGGGGCCTCTTGGGGCTTCTTGGGGGCCTTCTTGGGGGCCTCCGGGGGTCTCCTGAGAGCTTCTCAAGCCGAGGGCTCGAAGTGTTCGTTCGGGTCCCCTGTCTGGGCTCCCTCTAAGAACCATCTTGGGAGCCTCTTCGATTGTCTTGGAGGCCTCTTGGACGGTCTTGGGGCCTTCTTGGGTCGGTTTGGGGCTCTCCTGGACCCCTCTTGGGGCAGTATTGGGGGCCTCTTGGCCTGTCTTGGGGCGTCGGGAAGCTGACAAGGCGCTGACAAGGGGAGAACGCCGAGATCTTTCAAAGCTAGGGGACATCGATGATTGTTGTTCCTTGGTGCCCTGTTTGAAATCCTCTTGGAGGCCCTCTTGGGACTTTTTGGAAACCTTTTGAGCCGTCTGGAGGATACTTTGGCGACTCGGACCGATACTTCGGCGATTCGGGGCCTTCGAAGACCGCCTTGGGGGCATCTTGGGGCATTTTTGCCGCGTCTTGGGGCTTTTCTGGGCCCCCGAAACGCCCAAGGGGGAGTCGCATCTGACCCTGGATTTCCCCGGGACTTCCCCGTGTGTGTGTGAAGTCCGCTCATAGCACCACTGTATCATTACATACCGCTAACAGATTGGCTCAAGGCAGTGGTACAACAGACCGCGATGTCCTCATCGCAGCGCCCTCTTACATCTACCTACGGGAAATTGTGTAGGGTCGACTCTTCGGTCGTTAACCTACACACACAGGTTATCAGCCTATTATTGTACGCTCTTCGTCGCTGCGCCCAGCTTCGTCTTTGATTCCGCCGCATGGTCCTGCTCCCCTCGGGGGGCAGTGCCTCTATGCGTGCAGAGTCTTCGACGGCGCGTGGGCGCAGCGACAACGCGGAGAGGGCGAGAGAACCGTGATACCCCTCCCCCCCTTGCCGCGTCGCTTGCGGCCGCCCTTGGCGAGTTTCTTCCTGACTCGCCGCCGCCGCCGCCCGCGCGCGCCCCCACAAGCACGCCCAAGGCCTCGCATCAAGCCCCGGCGCCTGATGCGTCGCATGGAACGTTTCCTGGTGCCGCCTTCGATTGTTCCCATGCGCCGGCGGAACCACTAGCAGTTGGCCTTGGAATCACCGTTGGACTGGCTTCCCATCCATCCTCTTCTCCAACCTTCGCTGATGGACATTGTGCCGGCGGACACATCAGCAGCGGTGGCGCCAGAGAAACGTTTCCAGACAACGCTTTCGCGCGCCCCCGCCGCTGCACTAAGGTCATGCCCCCCACCAATGTTTCTGTCTCTGGGCACGCGCGCGTCATTGAGGATAGCGCGGGGCGGGCGTTTCAGCAAACGGCTCCAGAGCGGTATCACATCCATTCTCCCAGTAGGGACATTAGCCGCAGCCCCTCTCAGAGGCGCTCCCGGCAAAACTTCCCGCGGCGCGACATTGCGTCGCATGCGTCGCCCTCAGCCAGTGATCTGGCCGAGCTTCGAAACCAGGTTGAAACTTTCACGGCCCAACAGTTGTCGGGTCTTGCTGCGCAGACAGCAAAACCAGGGCCAGAGCTAATTACACCACGCCCTTACCCTTTGTCGACGCTCGGTTCGCTGAAGGTCGATCGATCGTCGCCCAGGTCCAGTATCAAGTCGACCGCGTGGAGTCACGCCGAGGGTCCGACTCCACTGCGATTCAGACGCTCCACGACTACCTCCTCCGAGCGGAGGCCCAACCCGTGAGCGTCAGGGACACGGGCACTGCCGCACTACGCGATGAGCTCCTGACAGTGCGGCATGTTCCAGCTACTGAGGTACATGGGACTACGGATCAACAGCTCCGTGAGGACCTCATTGCACTTCGTGATCACGTTGATGTGACCACTGCCAACCTCCACTCCCAGCATGCCACAACCACGTCCGAGTTGCACGGCAAGTTGTGTACTGCCGAGATGGCTATTGCTCAACGTTTTGATGCATCAGAGGGACGCGTGCGAGCGCTTGAGACCCGAGTGCCCTTCGTCGAGCAACAGTTACTTGAAATGCAGGCTGCACTGGCTGAGTTGCATGCTATACGTACCCAAACTGGCCAGCTGGGTACCCCGACCTCGGTTTACGAGTTTGCCCCCCTCGCTGCCGAGATGGCCGGGGCAAGGGAGGCGGCGGACCACATGCAGTTACGATTCGCCCAGATCTCCCAAGAAAGAAGCGCGAAACACGCAACCGACGATTCCAGGACCTAGAGCATTGGCTGGACCAGTACTCACAGCAAATTCATGACACCAGCGACGAGGTACGTGGTCTACGACAGAGTGTCGAGCAGTTGCAGACGAAACCAAAAACCGCAAAAAACGTAGACGAACACCATGGGAAATCAACGATTTTACCCTCTTCGGGCTCTCTCGGGACGGCTCCCGAAGCTCTCTTGGGCTGTTTGGGGGGCCTCCTCGGGGCTTTTTTGGGGGCCTCTCAGGGGTCTGGGGTGCTTTGGAGGCCTCTGGGGGTTCCCGAGTCCTCTCGGAGGTTTCTGGGGGCCTCCTGCTCCCGCTCTTGGGTTCATTTTGGGCCTGCTGTGGGGCTGTCTGGGGCTGTCCTGGGCACCTCTTTGGCAGTCTTGGGGCCTTGTTGGCCTGTCTCGGAGCCGTTTTGGGAGCCTCTTGGGCGGTCTCGGGGCGGTCTTGGGAGCCTCTTCGGCCGTGGTGGAGCGTTGGAAGCATGCAATGGTGAGAAGGCCCAGAACCATGAACAAAAGCAATGTTCTCCGGGCGCTCTCGGGAGGCCTCTCGGAGCTTTCTTGAGGTCTCTGGGGGGCCTCCTGGGAGCCTGCAGAGCTGCCCGAAACCCATCCTGAGTTGATTAGGGGCGTCTTGAGCCGTTCTTTTACGTTTTGGGGGCTTATTGCGGTCGTCTTGGGCTGTCTTTGTGCGATTTGGGGGCTCCCCGGGAGGTCGGGAAGCGCGGTGCTGGGAGTGTTCCGGAGATGTTCCGGGAAGGTGTGGGACCCCCGGGAGGAGGGGGCGTATTTGGTAGTTTTCTTTTAAAGTGAATCTCTAGAACTCCTTTTTGTTCCAAGTTCCTCGGTCTTCGAGTGTTGGAAGCGGGAAAACGTGAGAAGGCGAACAACGTCGACAAAAACCATTGAAATCGAAAGTGTGACCCTCTTCGGGCTCTTTCGGGACGGCTCTCGAAGCTCTCTTGGGCTGTTTGGGGGGCCTCGACGGGGCTCTTTTGGGGGCCTCTCAGGGTCTGGGGTGTGTTGGAGGCCTTCGGGGGGGTTCGGAGTCCTCTCGGAGGTTTCTGGAGGCCTCCTGCTCCCGCTCTTGGGCTCATCTTGAGCCTGTTCTGGGGTGGTTTGGAGCTGTCCTGGGCGCCTCTTCGGCAGTCGTGCGGCCGTCTTGGCCCAACTTGGAGCCATCTTGGGAGCCTCTTGGGCGGTCTTGGGGCGCTCTTGGGGGCCTCTTCGGCCGTGGTGGAGCGTTGGAAGTATGAAATGGTGAGAAGGCCAAGAACCATGAACAATGAATATTCACGAACTTTGGTTCTCTGGGGGGCGCTCTCGGGAGGCCTCTCGGAACTTTCTTGAGGTCTCTGGGAGGCCTCCTGGGAGTTTGGAGAGCCGCCCGAAACCTATCCTGGGTTGCTTGGGGGTTTCTTGGGCCGTTCTCTTACGTTCTGGGGGCTTCTTGGAGTCGTTTTGGGCTGTCCGTGTGCGTTTTGGAGGCTCCCCGCGAGGCCGGGAAGCGCGGTACCGGGTGCGTAGTCCAGATGTGATCGAGGTGGAGGACGCCCCGGGAGGGGGCCCGGTATATATATATATATATATATATATATATATATATATATATATATATGTATGTGTGTATGTGTGTATATATACATATGTATATATGTATATGTGAGAGAGAGATGGGAAAAGTTTCTCTCACATCTCTTGTTGCTGCCATGTCGACCTCCTCGTTATCACCACCCCCGCAAACATACTTCCTCGCCCTCCTCCTGTCCATTCTCTCCTCACTCTCGGCCTCCTCCTGCTCGTCCTCCTCCTGCTCTTCCACCACGTCCTCCGCCTTCTCGTCCTCCTTTTCTTCCTCCTCTTCTCCTCTTCCTCCCTCTCCCCCTGTGCTGCCTTGTCGTTATCCTTCTCCTCCTGCTCCTCCTCTTCCTCCTCCTTCTCCTTCTATCCCACCATCCTCCGCTTCCTCGTTATTTTCTTCCACGTCCTCCTCCATGTTCTGTTTTTCTGTTGTTTATCTTGCTTATCCGCATGATTGCTCCCTCCTACCTCCTGCCCCTTCCTCCTTCATGTCTTCCCTCTTCCCTCGGACGGGGTTTCGGTGCCTGGCCTTGGGTGCTCTGGCGGCGTTGGGTGTAGCATCGTCCAATTGGTATGGCCAAAAATTTTCACATGATTCCGCTTATGCTTCCCCCTCCCCCGCGTCGTCATCCCACTCCCTCCTCGCCCACTCCTCCTCCGCTGGCTCGCGCCAGCGCTGGCGCTGGCGATCGTCGTCTTCGTCCTCGTCGTCATCTTCCCCCCCCGCCACTTCTTATGGGACTTGGAAGGTGTTTGGCAATTTCCCGTTTCTGGTGTCTATCAACGGGATAGGGCCGTCAACAAAAGTGTTGATGATGAAAATCGCAGGACGACAATGATCGGGTTCGGGGGATGGGGTTGGGAGAAATGATCGCGTCGTTTGTATGATCGCGTCTGTTGAAGGTGCTTCTTAGACTGGCATGTGCACTGCGATTGGCCGTCGCATCCTCCAATCCCCCTGCAGTGTGAATTGCTGCCGATTGCGCTGGTACTTTTGCGTGGACGTCGGTTGGTTCTTCGTTGTCATATCGCTGGAAACGACGTTCCCACTCATCGCATTCACGCGTCTCACCTTCGTTGTCAGCAGTTCCTCCTGATGGACCCTGCTCTGCGCATCACTGGCTAGGCCTGTATAGTTTGGCAGTACATGTGAGGTCTGATCGGTAGCGATGCTGCACCGCTGGTGCCAACGACTCATGCACAAGTCACGGTGCATCCCATGAAGAACGGAAGCTGACCAACGCAGTCGTGATTCCGTATCTCGAACGGAACGCAATACAAAAATCATTTGTATCTCCGTATCAGGAACGTATCGGAACGCAATACGGAATTTGCTGCGGAGTTCAGTATTCAGCGGGCACTTGCCAGACCCCCCCCGGCATTGTTCATGCCCTTGGTTCATCGCTAGTGTTCGCCGCGTCGCTTCGACACCTGAGATGGTCCAAGATGGCGTCGAGAGTACCCGGAACACACACAAGAGGGCTCTTGGACGGCGAATGCCTGTGCAAGGCTCCAGGAGGGCCACGAAGTAGGCTGCAGGGTGCAATTTGCGTCTTGGGAAGTTCCCAAGGGTCCAAGATGGCCGCGAGAGGGCCACGAAGTAGGCTGCAGGTTGCAACCCGCTTCTTAGGACGCTTGCGCGGTGTTGAATTGGCGGCCCATGCGCTGCGGTGACAAAACGTTTCCCCTTTGCTGGACGCAGGCGGCCGAAGGCATCGTCCATTGCATCCGGATGCTTCTGTTCATACCGTTCCTCCCAACACGATAATTACTTTTCTCAAAAGCTCGACCCTGGGAAGGGATCCAAACCTCTAGGGAGCCACGGTTTGAACAAAAACATAATGTCGCAGGTCGTCGTCGTCGTCGTCGTCGTCGCCGTCGTTGTCATCGTTGTCATCGTTGTCGTCGTTGTCGTTGTTGTCGTCATCGCCCTCGTCGCCCTCGTCGCCCTCGTCGTCGGCGTGGGTGCCGCCACCAGTCGTCCTCGCTCCCGCCCTCCTCACCGCCGCATCCGTCGCACGTACAGTCAACCCGCATAGTGAGGACGAACAGGTTTCCAAGGCTGCCCTTGTATCCTTGCCCCCTTCGGCCTACCCTCCGCGACCTTCGCTGGCCAGCCTCGTTCGAAACATGTTAGCATGGCCCCCCACGGCCCTCGCATCACTGCCGCGCATCTTTACCGAAAGGGGTTGACTCTAACTAGTCCTCGCCCGGAGGAGGAGGAGGAGGAGGAGGAGGAGGAGGAGGAGGAGGAGGGGGTTCTCGTCCTCGTCGCCGCCTTCATCCCCGGTGCCGCCGGCGCCGCCGCGGCAGTCGTCGTCGCTGTTGCTGCCGCTGCCGTCGCTGCGGCCGAGGGTTCCTCGGCCACCTTCGGCTTCGTCGACACGCCCGCGCCGCGCTCGGATCCCCCGCGCTGCGCCGCGCTGGGGGGGGGGCCCGCGGGCCCCAGGGGGTGGAGGTGGCGCCCGCCCCTTGTCGAGGAGGCGGGGTCGAGGAGCTCGAGGCGGTGGGCGCCGCGGCCCCCCTGTGTCGAGAAAGGCAGGACAGAGAGCGTTCCTGGACAGGTCGGGGGCGCGGCTGTCAGATGGGGGCATGTGGAGGAGGAGGACGACGAGTAAGAGGAGGAGGAGGAGGAGCACGAGGAGGAGGAGGAGGAGGAGGACGAGGAGGAGGAGGAGGAGGAGGAGGAGGAGAGGAGGAGCAGGAGGAGGACGAGGACGAGGAGGAAGAGGAGGAGGAGGAGGCTCCCTTTTTCGGGGGCTCGTGGAGGGAGGGTGATCCCCCGAGGTGGGGGCTGGGGAGCGGGCCCGGCCGGGTGCTCCCGCTTCGCGCGTTTCCTTCTCCCGGGGCGCCGTCCGGAGCGATTTCCCCTCCAGACTCCAGCCCCGCCTCTGCCTCTGCCCCCCCCCCCCCCACCCTCTCCTCTTCCCCCTCCTCCTCCTCCTCCTCCCTCCTCCTCCTCCTCCTCCTCCTCCTCCTCCTCCTCCTCCCCTCTCCTCCTCCTTCCCCTCCCCCCCGGGGACCGCCCCCGACGGCCGCACCTGCTCGGGTACGCCCCGCGTGGGCCAGGCGCGAGGCCTTGCAGGAGGAGAGGGGGGGGACAGGAGGAGGAGGAGGAGGAGGAGGAGGAGGAGGAGGAGGAGGAGGAGGAGGAGGAGGAGGAGGAGGAGGAGGAGGAGGAGGAGGGGGAGGAGGAGGAGGAGGAGGAGGAGGAGGAGAAGATGAGGGAGAGAGGGGGACGGGGAGGAGGGTGACCAGGAGCAGGCACGGACTAGAGGGGGAGGGCGGAGGATTGGGAGGGCGAGGAGTAGGAGGACAAGGATGACAACTCACACATCGCGCTAGATGGGGCAAGTATGGGTGGTACTGGATACATCTTGCTGCAGCTCCTGCTGTTGCTTCTTGCACGTCGTTGACATATCGCAACGTCGGGGATGCGCTCTCATGAAACGGGGTCATTCGGGTGGACCCTACCTCTCGCTGGCATGATGGCCCGATGTTATTCAGGCGATCGCAAACATGGATGAAAGGGACGTGGATTAGTGACAGGTCCCGCTTCCATGGGAAATCGCGGATTTCCGCCGCCGAACGAGGCGGCACCGGCCGCATTTTGGGGAGGGCGCCTCCCCGGATCCATGGATTTGGCGACCGCGCGCCAAATCCATGGATCGCTAATCCATGTCTGCGCGCCCCCGAGTTATGTGGCACGTCTAGGGCATATGTACGCACAGCCTTTGACGGCGCGGGCAACGATAGGCATTCGTGCGCACGCTGGTCCGACTTTTGCTGTCGCAGTGGCAACGCTGGGACCAGATGGCGAGTGCGGACCGGCCGACTTCCTGGGCCCGAGTGGGGTTCCCCAGCCCCTGGCGATCAGAGGAGGAGAAGGAGCATCAGAGGAGGAGGTGGAGCAGGGGAAGGCGAGAGGAGGAAGACGACGGCGAAGGCCGCCGCGGCGACACGACGGCGGCGGCGGCGCTGGCGGCCTGATGGGTTTCACCTGCCTTCGGCCGCGATCGGAGTTGTTGTTGTGTCGCCTTCGGTCTTTACTTGACTGCCCCGTGGAGTGCGCCCACTGCTCTGGAGGCAGGATATGGTACAGTTGGCCTGCTTTCGCGGCCGTCTGATCCTTCGAGCCCCGGAGGCCTCCGGGGGTCCCCGGACGCCTCCGGACGCCTCCTGGGGCCCAAAGACGGCGAGAGCCACCCCTGAACCTCGATCCTCGATCTCTGGCGCCGTGTGCCGTCGAGCGCGATCGGACACCGGCCGGCGTCCGAGGACCAGGAAGGACAGCTAAGAACGAGAAAGAGAGAACGACGACGACGACGACGACGACGACGACGACGACGACGACGACGACGACGACGACGACGACGACGACGTAGGTGGCGACGTAGGTGGCGACGTTGGCGACAGCGGCGGCGGCGGCGAAGGCGACAACAGCGGCCATGGCGGCGACAGGCGACAGTGGGCGGGGGTGCACCCAATTCCGGTTTACAGCTATCTCCCGATCCCTCCGGGTGACTAGCCTGGCAAGCTGTTCGTGCCCAGCGGTGGGGACGAGAAGACCGCTGAAGAGGCCACCTCCTCCTCCTCCTCCTCCTCCTCCTCCTCCTCGGCTTGTCGTGGGTCCTGCTTTCACCGAACATTTTGGGGCTGAGCCTGTGCCTCGCTTTGCTGATGCCTCGCCTCCACGACTCGACGACCTGGAGCCCCACCCGAGGCTCCTGCGAGCTTCCAGGCTGGCCACTGGCGAGGGCCGCTTTCAGGAGAACGTGCCCGCCTCAGCCAAGACGCTGAAACAAAAACCACTGGTTCTCGGGCCACGCATGGGTTCCACCCTGTCCGTTCCTCCACGTCGGTGGCCAGAAAAGCCCCACGCCTGTGGCCAGACTGGCCCCCACGCTTGTGGCCAGAACAAGCCCCACGGGGGGGCGCGCATAGGCTCCACCTTGGTGGCTAGGCAAGCCCCGTCCGTTCCTTGCCTTCGCGCTCCCCACGGCGGCACGAGGACGGTGCGTGCGCTCCCCCTCTCCTCGGCCCGAGGGGTCTCGCCAGCCCTCGGCCGCGACGGCAGCCAGTCGCCGCAGCGCGCGCGCGCGCCCCGGAGCAGCCGGCAAGCCGCAGCTGCGCAGGCCGCCGAATGGCGCCGCGGCAGCCGCGCGCCCTGCTGGCCAGGGCGCTTGCGCTCGTCCTCGCCGCGCCGCTGCGCACGAGAGCGCTGCCCTCGCGCGCGGAGGGGCGGGTGCCGCCGCAGTCGCCGCCCGTCGTGGTCGCCGCCGTTGCCCCGCCGCCGCCGTCACCGCTGTCGTCGTCGTCGTCGTCTTCTTCGTCGTCGTCGTCTTCTTCGTCGTCGTCGTTCTCTTCGTCATCGGCATCGTTCTCGTCGTCGTCGTCGTTCTCGTCGTCGTCGTCGTCGTCGTCGTCGCCGCCGCCGCCTTTCGCCTCCGCTGTTTCCGCGGCCCCCCACCCGCCGCCCGCGGAGGGGGCCCGTGCCGTCGCGGGCCAGCGGCGGCTGGAGGAGTTGTGGCTCGGGCCCCTCCTCCTCCTCCTCCTCCTCCTCCCCCTCCTCCTCCTCCTCCTCCTCCTCCTCCTCCTCCTCCGTCTCCGTCTCCTCTGGAGCCTCTGGAGCCTCTGCGGACGCAATCCCTTGGGGACAATTAGAGGACTGGGAAGGGGCGCCCCACCAACACCTTGGATGTGGGACCCATGCCCTGGCGCATGTACTTCACAGCCCCAACCTTCCCAGTCCCAGCAAGGCGAAGGCAGCGCGCGGCCAATTCCTTGACCTGCCATCGCGCGTGGCGTCCGCACTGCTTGCAGAAAAACAAAACCGAGCCGAGCACCCACTTGCGATGCGACTCGTGCGTCCTCGCAAGCACCCTCGGCTTGCCAGGACACTCATTCTTGTGATTGCACTCCGAAGAGCCGCATTCACTACACAAAATCTGGAACCCACACCTGCTAGCAGCGTTGTGTGGCAGGTGGCCTCGGGCCCCCGTGGTGAGTTTTAGCACGCACAGGGGTTCATCACCTAACGTTTGGGTCTGCCTGGGGACCTTTGTAGCCCACGGGACCTAGTCCAAATCTGGAAATCCTAAAGTACTCAGGTGCCTCTGGGTGCCTGCCAGGGGCCTCGTGAACTGCCTACCGAAAACCATGGCCGCCTGGATCCTTTGGTCCAGCTGGGGAGCTACTGGATGCACTAGAGCCCCCAACCTCGACTACTTTTCGGCCTGCCGATTTCCAGGGTACCTGGAGTCCGAGAAGTCGTGATTCTTGAGCAACGTTCTGCTTTTAGGAGACAACTCCCGCTGAAGATTCACATTCTCCGACCTCACGTCGTTCACTTTCCCGAAGACCAGCCGCCAGACTTCCCAATACGGTTCTGAAACTCTGCTCATCTTCTCGGGGCCCTTCTGGAGACATATCAAGAGGTTCTTGTGGTCCGGGATAGTGGTCGCCCTGGGCCCCATGAGCCAGAAAACCATGTAAAACGCGAACTGCTCAGCCATGCCCGCGCTCTGCACAGGCCCTGGCAGTGGCCCGTAGGCCGCCGATGAAACTTGCTCGCTGCCGAGCGTGCGAGATACGTCCGCCCGTCCTGTCCTCGTCATCCACTCCACATCTGGGTTGACCCACGAGCGGTCTATAAAGATCTCTGCGCTGAGGTAGCCGCCTCCTAGGAGACCGCGCTGAGGGCATTCTCCTCCTCCTCCTCCTCCTCCTCCTCCTCCTCCTCCTCCTCCTCCTCCTCCTCCTCCTCCTCCTCCCTCCTCCTCCTCCCTCCTCCTCCTCCTCCTCCTCTCGTCCTCCTCCTCCTCCTCCTCCTCCTCCTCCTCCTCCTCCTCCTCCTCCTCCTCCTCCTCCTCCTCCTCCTCCTCCGTCTCCGTCCTCCCTCCCTCCTCCTCCTCCTCCTCCTCCTCCTCCTCCTCCTCCTCCATGTTTCCCTCCTCCTCCCCCTCCTCCTCCTCCTCCTCCTCCTCCTCGTCCTCTTCCCCCCTCCTTGCTCCAGTCGACTGGGGCGCTCCTCGCCCCCCCCCGGTCCTGCCCTCTGGCGTGGGCCCCCCCCCCGCTGCAGGGTCCATCTCGATCGGACCGATCCGATGTGGCACAGTAGACACACGAAACAGAAGTCGGCCTGCCAGCTGGTGCCCCACAGACTTTGTGTTATCCCCCGATGGCTCTAGGGGGCCCACAGAAGCCCTGGGGCACCTTGGGACCCTCAAAGACCGGCGAACGAGGTGCCCCAAGATTTCTTGTGCACGGTTCCTTCTTGTATGCGTCTGCCCTGGCGATCGGTGTTGGCCTGCCAGATTCGACTCCGACACTCCGACGATCCGGCCCGGTGCTTGCACGGCGCTGTTGCATATCCTGGCGCAGCCGCTCCGATTCGATGCCGATGCGGCCCGATCCGGCGCACGTTCCTATCCGATCTGATTTCCCGATCCGATGCTGACCCACCCCTCATCGAGGAGATTTTCGCTACCATAGGTCCACCCAGGGGGCAAGGGATCTGGGCTCCCACATGGGGTCCGAGCATAAGGCCACGATGATCGCGCTGCGTCGCCGATGCAGCGGCGATGCGGCTCGACGAAGAACCCGGTTTTCTCCACGCCGACGTTGCCGATGCATCGGCGATGCATCGCCGACGCCGCCGATGCCTTGGCGATACATCGGCGATGCGGCGAGATCCTCCCAGCCCATCTGCTCCTACCCCACGCTGGGAAGCCGGGAGGCCTCCGCAGGAGCACGGCTGCCCGAGTCATGGCTGCTCCGCAGCGTCGTCGTCGAGCCGAGGCCTCTGGAGGCCCCTGGGGACCACTAGTTAGCTTAGTTTGGGCCTCCCCTGGAATTCGGGCAGCCCTAGATCTCTGGAAACCTCTGCCTCCCTCTCTCTCTCACCCTCTCTCCTCTGCTCCATTTCGAGTACCCCTCCTCTTTTCCCTCCTCCTCTTCTTTCTTGCCCCTCCTGCTCCTCTTCCTCCTAATTCCTCCTCCTCCTCCTCCTCCTCCTCCTCCTCCTCTTCTACCTCCCTCAGTATTCGTCCTCCCTCCTCCTTGCCCTCCATCCTCCTCCTCCTCCTCCTCCTCCTCCTCCTCCTCCTCCTCCTCGTCCTCCTCCTCCTCCTCCTCCTCCTCCTCCTCCTCCTCCTCCTCCTCCTCCTCCTCCTCCTCCTCCTCCTCCCCTCTCTCCTCCTCCTCCTCCTCCTCCATCCCAGTCTTCCTCCTCTATGTCCCCCCGTTCCCGCTCGAGGGGCCGGGATCGGAAGCCCCCGCGTCCCCCCACCCCCGCCAGACCCCCAGGGCCCCGAGGACCCACAAACACCGCGGAACAGGAGGAGGACGACGAGCAGAGCTAGGAGAAAGACGACGACGAGGCCAAGAACGGCCAGGAGACGGCGACGAGAGCGAGCGAGCGAGCGAAGAAGCCGACGAGGAGAGAGAGGACGGCGACGCCGAGGACAGCAGCGGCTCCTCGTCTCCACGTCGTGGCGAACATGTTTCGAAACAAACGAGTCTCCGGGCCTCCAGGGCTCTACTTTCATGGAAAAGCGTGACGTCGGATGTCTGAGGAATTCAGATCCACGACGTGTGTTTTGCTCAACGCGGACCCCCGGAGGTCCTGACTTCGTCCAGGTGACCTGTTCTGCATGCCGAGTCAGTTTTTTGTCTCACGGCCCGGTCAGGGACCAGGGGCCGAACATAGCCAAACTACGTTCCGTTGCAATTTTTCATGGCGCCAGGAGGCGGGGGAAGGTGAAGGAGGATAGAGCATCGAGGAGGACGAGGAGGATATCCAGTGTAAGCCCAAGACGCACCAAGGATGTCGCAATAAACCCTCCCTCCTAGTTTCCCATTCATAGGCCACTACAAGGGATTATGTTCATGGTGGGCCTCATTGGAGGACCACCGTCTGGGAATTCTCTCTCGTGCCGAAAGACCATTCCTGGGAGATCAACTGCGCGAATCAACGTGACTGCTGGGTCACGGCGCATCCTAAATCGTGCCGGAACTCCTTTCCTGGGACGTCAGCGCTGCGAGTGAACGTGATTATTGCGTCTTGACAACCCTAAATCGTGCCAGACTCAATCGTGCGACGTCAACACCGCGAATCCTTTGGGGTTGCAACGAACTTTCCAGACGAATGTGCGCGGCGCTACGGCGGCAACCATATGATGAAAACCAGCCGCACTCCATCCGCAGTTCCCAACTTTTCAGGCGAGCGTACGCGGCACTCAGGCGAGATCCACGTGTTGAAAACCAGCCACCCTCCATCCTTGAAGCTGTTGCAAATGTGTAAGACGAACGCGCGCGGCGCAAAGGCGAGAGCCACATTTTGAGTTTGTGTTTGTCTTCTGCGTTTGAAGGTGTTGCACTCCCAAGTTCAATCTTCAAGGTTACGAACAGTGAGGAAGTCTTGGGCGAAACGCCAGGTCCGCCCTACCGACTTTTCTGTGGGTGCGATAGGGAGGAGCGGTTTGTGAGGAAAAGAGATGGATGAGACCGACGAGGAGAGCGAGGACGGCGATTCCAAGAAGAACAGCGATTCTTCGTCTCCACGTCGTGGCAAACATGTCGTGGAAAAGTCACCAGACCTCCATGGATCCTCGGCCTGAGTCAAGCACATGATGATGACGCGAGGTCGGATGCTTGGGGGCACAGATCCCCGACGTGACCCTGCTCACCACGCAGCCTCTCGAGGATCGAGGACCGAGGCGGAGGCGGAGGAGGACTCGGCCCTGCCGCCGAGGCTCGAGGACCGAGGGCCCCGGGAGGAGGGCAGAGGCCGCAGGTGCTCCTGTCGGACAGCGGCCCCGTGTTCCTGAAGGGCGTGAACTGGAACCCGGTGCCCCCCGGGGGCGTTCAGGCCAACGGCGGGGTCAACTTCCGGGGCTACGCGGAGGCGGCCACCGCGCGCGCCCCGCCGCGCCGCGCCGTCGGGAGGCCTCGGGGCGGGTCGAGGCCTCGAGGCCTCGGGGCAGGTCGGGGCCCACGGCGGAGGCTTCGGGGGAGGGTCGGAGCTTCCATGCGTCGAGGCTCCTCGAGGAGGCTCCTCGAGTCTCGAGGCTCCTCGAGGAGGCTCGAGGCGTCCAGTGCGCCTTGGCGGCGTTGCCGTTGCTTCTGGCCTCTCTTCGGGGCGGCGGTCCGTCGCCGCGGCGGGGCTCGCCGTGCAGCTCTGGTCGGAGCGTGCGCCGGGAGAGGCCGGAGGGGGGCGAGCCTCGACTCCCGGACCCCGACCTCCCCGCGTCGTGGAAACCTCAGGGCGGGAGGCCGTTGGCCATGTTTCGGCCTCCGGATGCCCTCGCGTAGGGCCCACCGTCAAGCACGACCCGGGATGAAAGTCTGGTCCCCGGGAAGGGGAGCTGGCCCGATCTGTGATCGCTGGCCTGATCTGTGATCCCCCCCTCTCTTTCCTGCGCAGTCTGACCAGGCTTGAACTGCGACGGCAGTGGCGCTAAACGACAGGGCAAAGAGATCGTCATTTTCCCTCTCCCTCTTCACTCTTCTCTCTTCCTCCCTCTCGTCCTCCCTGCTTCCTCCTCCCTGTTCTCCTCTCCGTCCTCCCTGTTCCCTCTTCCTCCCTGCCACTGCTCCTGCTCCCTCCACCTCCATTCCCTCCTTCCCCTCCCACGTCCTGTCCCTCTCCCACTCGGAAGAAGATCGAACCCGCCGAGGACGACATGCTCTGGGGCTGGCTTTTGAGGAGGGGGAAGAGAGAGAGGGAGAGAGAGAGAGAGAAGAGGGGCCCAGTCCTAACTCGACGCGAGGATGTCGCGACGGCCAGCCCTTTTCGCTACGGTCGGGAACTTTTGCTTAGCATGTCGTCGCGCCGCTGGTTCTGGCCCACCGCATCGGCGCGACGGGCGAACCACTTCCCCATTCCGAGGCGTCCACGTCCCATGGCATCTCTTGGCCTCCCACCCCGCGGAGCGGAGCGGCACCTAAATATCCGCTTTCAGGTGCATGAGCGTGTCGCCGGGGCCCGCCGCCGCGACACATCGGGCACACGCTCCCGACCGTCAGCCCGCGCTTCCGCAGGCCGCAGGCTCGCCGGGGCACCGCCCTGCGCCAGAGGGTCTGTCGGCGAGTGGCCGGCCCCCTCGGGGCGAGTGGCCGAGAGGTCGGGCGCCCGGCGCGCGCCACGCGAGGCGTGCCGTGGCGTCTCGGGCTGCCTGATGGCGGGCCCCCACGTCCAGGAGGCTTCCTCGGCCCTCCTCGCCAGCCCCCTTTCCATCCTGAGTGTGCGCGCGTCGTGAGAACATCACGGCGGGACGTTTCTGGCCGTCTTCGGCCTCTTCGCCTGGCCCTGGGATGGTCGAAACACGACCGTGGCAAATGGTGATTGTGATGATGATGATGAAGATGAAGATGAAGATGAAGATGAAGATGAAGATGAAGATGAAGATGAAGATGAAGATGAAGATGAAGATGAAGATGAAGATGAAGATGATGATGGTGATGGTGATGGTGATGATGATGATGGTGATGGTGATGGTGATGGTGATGTCGATGATGATGATGATGATGATGATGATGATGATGATGATGATGATGATGACGAAACTGATGATGCTGATGATGACGATGATGATGATGCTGATGCTCATGCTCATGCTGATGCTAATAATGATGATGGTGGCGGTGATGACGATGATGATTATTATGACGCCTCCATTCTAATCCTCCCATAGCAGCCTGTGCAAAAAGGGATTCCTTGTGTGGCGGCCTTGCACAACGGATGTAATTGCGGGGGAGCTGCAGCGGAGGCACCTTGAGCCCAGAAGAGTTAAGGAACAACACAAGACAACGAAACAGGAGCAACACGAAACAACGTTGTGTATTCATTGGGACAAGAGAAAAAGCTAGGACAACCTGTGACTGTCGGTATTTGTATGGCGCAGGCGCTCAACACTTAAATGCTTGTTGCGGCAGCCTTTTCCACATGTTTTGTGGCGACCTTGCATAAGAAGGATTTCAAGTGTGGGGGCTCTGCAGCGGCCTCCACAAGAAGAACCTTTGTGCGCCAGCCTCGACAAAGGGATTTATTTTTTTTGTGGCGGGCAGTGGCGCGGCACCTGGAGCCCAGGAAAGCTAAAGGGAGGAACGCCAGAGAAATAGGGGGCCCGGTGTCTCCACATGGAAAACTGGAAGATAGGACAACGCTACGAAAACGTGTGGTTGTGGGTATGTTTATGGCGGAGACACTCTAATTACTATCGTTTCTGTAGCAGCATTTGCAAAGGCATTTATTTTGTGGCGACCGTACCACAGGATTTGAAGGGTGGAGGATTTGCAGTGGCCTCCACACTTCGAATCCTCTCATGACAGCCTGTGAACACAGGCTTCCTTGTGTGGCGGCCATACAAAAGAGTTGTAAGCGTGGAGGATCTGCAGTGGCGGCACGTTGAGTCCAGGAAAGCGAGGGAGGAAGACATGAAAAACACCATGAACAACATAACAAACCTCAAATGTTCCCACGGGAAAATAGGAACACCTGTGACAGCCTGTGACAATCTGTATTTCTTACAATGGAGGCGCTCCACTTGTGGCGGCCTTTAAAAAGAATCCGTTTGGTTGCGTTCTTACAGAAAGAGTTTATTGCGGAGCGTCTGCGCCATACAAATACAGAAAGTCACAGGCTGTCCTATATGTATCCTAATCTTCCCTTGAAGACATTTGTTTCCTGTTTTTTGTTTCTGTAAGGCCGCCACGCAATGAATCCCTTTTGTACAGGCTGCTAAAAAAAAGATTCTTGTAGTGGAGGCCACTGCAGATCCCGTACACTTAGATCTTTATGTAAGGTTGCCAGGGGAGGAATCCTTGGGTACAGGCTGCGATGGGGGGATTATATTGGTGAAGGCCAGTGCAGATCCCGCACACGAATCCTGTTGTAAGGTCGTCACACAAGGAAACCTTTGGTAACGGCTGCTACAAAAAGAATGTCTTATTGTGGAGGTCGCTGCAGATCTCCTACACGTTGAATATTTCTGTGAGGTTGCCAGAGGGGAAATCCCTGGGTACAGGCTGCGATGGGGATGTGTTCCTGGCGGAGGCCACTGCCGATCCCGCACAAAAATCCTTTTTTGCAAGGCCGCCACAAAAGAGATCCTTTGGTAAAGGCTGCTCCAAAAGGATGTCGACATGCGGGGGCCACTGCAGACCCCCGATACTATAATCCTTGTGTGAGCTCGCCGCAAAAAGGGATCCGTGTGTAAAGGCTGCTACACTCTGATGTTAAGCGTGAGGCGCTTCCATGAGAGGAAGGCAGAAGAGCTGGGATAACGATGGGAAGGCTATACAAACGTTCATGAGGAATCACAGGGCAAACCACCAGATGATGAATTAACCGAAGAACGCAAGTATAATGGCAAAGCTGGTAAACCATAGCGTGACGATCAAAAGGGCACCGCTCAAAAAAATCCAGCGGATCGGACAGCCCCCACCCCCCCGAAGGCCTTGCAGGCCCAGAAGAGGGCCACGGGCGTCGGATACGTCAGGTACAGTTTCGATCCGTGATTCCCTTGCCTCTCCTATCTCGGACCTCGATCTTCGAACCTCAAGCCTTCTGCGTCCTCTTGCCTACTGCCTCCTTCTGCTCTGGCGGAAGAGGTGGACAGCGAACTGATGGCCGCGGCGGGCATCAATGCGGTGCGCACGTACGAACCGATCACCGACAGGGAGGTCCTGGACGTCTTCCACAGGAAGAGAGCATTCCAAGTTGGGCGCAAGCCCAAACGTCGCCCCGTTGCCACCATCTTGGTGGTACCAGGGGCGGTGTTTCAGGGGATATCGCGCCGATGGCGAGATTTGGGGGCCTCAGACCTCGCCTTCGCCTCCGCGAGCGTCCCTGGCATCGAACACCGATCCCCGCGCGCATGTGCTCAGCACCACCTGTATCCTCGGAGGTGGTGGGAGGTTCCAAGTAGTGGTTTCGTCGGAGATCTTCGGGTGCTTGCAGAGGTCAGTCGAGGTCTTTTTGGGTTTGCGTTTGCCCAGGAAGGGCATCCACGTGCTCAACACCATCTACATAGAGGGGGACGCAGAGCCCGACAGTGTAGTCCCGCTTGTGAAGTCTTTGAAGGACCGCCATGTCCTCCTAGCTCCTCCCCCTTTCTCCCTGTCCCCTTCCCCATTTAATCGCAATGAGCTCTCTGAAGGACCACCCTGCGATCCTGATGTGGGTGATCGGGAACGAGTGGAACTTCAACATGCTGTATTCAGACATGACCCCTGAGGACGTTGTGTCCCGGGGGGCGTACGAGGGTGCGGGGGAGTGGAGGAAACGAAGGAGGAGGGAGATGGGAGGGGTGCGAAGATGGAAGAGGAGGGGGAGAAGCCTCAGGTCATCCGAGCCCAGCATCGGAGGTCTAGAGGTTGGCACCAACACCAATAGTGGCAGCTGCCTCCACCGAGGGAGGATGATCTTGATCTCGGGGTATCATCACCAAGGCAACCTATAGGATCATCCCTCCCCCTGTGGAGGCACCCCCCATGTGGTGGTGCTTGTGTGCAGTTCCATTCCTCCGACAGCACACAATACGGATGTTCCGCTGCGCCACCAGCCAGGATGATGATGATGATGATGATGATGATGATGATGAGGAGGAGGAGGAGGAGGAGGAGGAGGAGGAGGAGGAGGAGGAGGAGGAGGAGAGGGGGGGCGGATGTTGCAATACATCCTTCTGTGCTACGGAATTTCCGTCTTCGCAGGTGCGCGCAGGTGCGTGTGCTCGTGTTGTCTGCGGCCGGCGCCCACGGGCCTGCCGGGGGCCCTGCCGCGGAGGGGCTCTGGACCTGGCAGGGTCGGATTGGTGATGGCCCCTTGCCAAACCAAAGGCTCGGAGCTTGAAATCGGCGTCACCCCAACATACACCTTAGGCGATGCTTAAGAAAACCTAAGTTTTCGGCCAGAGTCTCGATTATTCTGAACGTATCAGTGTAAATCCTAAGATTTGAATGGGAAGTTTGTGTTTTTATTCAAATTCTGAGACTATGAATTTCTTAACCCATGATTTCTTAAGCATTTCGCAGGGTGTACTGATGCTGTGTGTGCGTCGCCCCCCCAGTGGCGACGCGCGCACCGAGAAATCTTGTAGTTAATGCGTCGTTGGCGGGCGCTTTCTGGCCACACCGCTCGGGAAACGATGTACGACAAGATGGGTATACTGCATGTTCGGGTCGGACGCGGGCCTCCAAGGAGGACGCACAGTACCAGTATGTTCCTGTGGGCTGCCGTCCGGGTTTGCGTTTCCCACGATTCAACAATCTGAAAAGAACGAAGTATGGAAAACGCAACCCCGGACGACTGCCCCAAGGACACATTGCGCAGGAAACGCGTTTCCCGAAATTCGGAATTCGAATTATGGGGAACGCAATCTCGAAAGGAAAGTGCGTTTCCCATAATTCGGAATTCGAATTCTGGGAAACCGCGTTTCCTGAAATTTGGAATTCGAATTATGGGAAACGCGATTTCCCGGGAAAAACCGCACTCAATGGGCTGGAATTGCGTTTCCCACAATTACGAATTATGGGAAACACAATTCCAGCCCATCGAGTGCGGTTTTTCAAAGGAAATTGCGTTCCCCATAATTCGGAATTCGAATTCCGGGAAACCGCATTTCCCTTAATCTGGCATCCGAATCATGGGAAACGCAATTTCCTTGGAAAAGCCGCATTCGATGGGCTAGAATTGCGTTTCCCATAATTCGGAAATTGCGTTTCCCAAAATTCGGAATTCTAATTCTGGGAAACAGCGTTTCCTATAATTCTGAATTTGCATTATGGGAAACGCACTTTCCCTGGACAAGCCGCACCCAATGGGCCAGAATTGCATTTCCCACAATTCGGAATTATGGGAAACGCATTTCTGGCCCATCGAGTCGGTTTTTCAAAGGTTTTCCAGGTTTTCAAAAGGCAATTCCGGCTCATTGAGTATGGTTTTTCAGGACATTGCGTTTCCCATAATTCGCAGGGCTTCGCCCTGCGAATTATGGGAAACGCAATTTCCTTCAACAAAACCGTACTCAATGAGCCCAAAATGCGTTTCCAAACATTTTTCATATGGGCAACGCAATTCTGGACGATTGCCGTTCCTGCGCGTCCCATGGAATTCAGAGAAGAGTTGGCGTTCGGGGGGGCTCACTCGTCGCCACGGCTGGACGCAGCTCGGGCAACCAGTGCGTTTGGACCCCGGGGGGGGTTCCCGTCCGGGGACCGATTCTGAGCTACCGTTGTCTCAAGTCGCCCCGCTCCGAGGAAAGTTGGAGGAGTCGAAAGCCCCGTTGGCCTGCCAATGGTCCCCCTGGGAGGATCGAGATGGCGAGTGCCATCTACTGCTACGGTGCGAGACGATTTACACATTTTCCTGGACCGTGTGCTGTACACATCCAAGGTGCGTTTAAGAGTGATGCGCCCTCGGCCATGACACGACCTGTATATCAGGGCTGGAACGAGATGTTAAAGATGACCCGCGCTCCATCCGTTCAGTTGTTGGAGGGTCCATGCGCTCGGAACACTCAGGGTCGAACAGGTGAAAGCACGGAGTGTTCCACCTTGTGTGGGTGCGGCAGGTAAGTTTTCGGATGAGAAGTTTTGAGACGCGTACGGGCTGCCACCCCTGGCGCTGTCAGAAAGAAGTTGCCCTCCATCCGAGCAGTTGCTGGAGGTTTCATGCTTCAGCATACTAAACAAATGCATTCCCAGACGAAGTCCTTCTTTGAATGGAATGTCGCCCTCCATCCGTGTTTCTGCTTTGGTTAAACTCTCAGACGAAAGCTTGATTTCAGTGCATTTGGCCAAGTTCCTCGGGATACTAGTCCGCCAGGTATCCTCAAGCGGGAGCGTAAATCTCAAAACGATGTGCCCGCTCCTATCCCTGTAACTGTTGCGTTTTCTCCGCATTCTTTCTGTAAGCTGCGAAGACGCATTTGCATTCTGAGTAGAGCCGGGCTCGCACTACCAACGCGTCTCGTGGTGACACGAGGAGACTGACGAAGGAGAAGGGGGGTAGAAGATGGGGGAGGAGGAGGGGGAGGGGGGACAGAGAAGCAGAGAAAGGTCTAGGTAAGGGAGTTTATTGCGCCAGTCGCGACGAACAAAAAACGATGAGGAGGACCCAGACCTCCGGCGTCGTGATTTGTTCATTACGTGGCCTCCAGACCTCTCGAACCAGATCGTTTTGTGATGGCCTGGGGCTCAAATGGGCCTTCAGATGCCCAAGCTGGAGGAGCACCAGGAGCGCTGCAGAAGGACGAGGGCACATCTTGACCCCCGAGGACGCCTCCAGTCGAGTCCAGGAGGTGGCTCGCCTGGTGAAGAAGGTCGACCCCCTGCACCTGGTTGCCACGGTGTACGGGATGGTGCCGGGCTCCGAGGAGATCGACGCACAGTCGGACATCGACGTGTGGGGCACCTCTTCCTCCGCCTCCTCTCCGCACCTCCGTCCAGGTTTTTGCGAGCTTCGGGTATCCGGCCCCTGGAGATCTGAAAGGGCGTGTTCTACCGCTGCTGGCGGAAAATCGGAGGGGGTCACTGGGGGTTCCTAACCCCCCCCCCCCCCTCGAAAACCGAGGGTGGGTCACTACCGGTTCGACACCCCCCCCAGTCCATCATGAAAAGTGAGGGGGTCACTACTGGTTCGAACCCCCCCCTCTCGAAAACTGGGCGGGGTCACTACCGGTTCGAACCCTCCCCCCCCCCCCGCGCCGCCGGCAAACGATGCCCGCTCCTCGGGACAGTTGGAGAATGGTGGGGATGTTGGGACAGTGGTGGGAACGGTGGTGGTGGGGACAGTGGTGCGGGGACAGTGGGACTGCGGTGCGAACAGTGGTGGGGACGGTGGTGGTGGGGACAGTGGTGAGGGGACAGAGGGACAGTGGTGGGGACAGTGGGACAGTGGTGGGACGGTAGTGGTAGGGACAGTGGTGAAGGCGGGCAAAGTGGTGGGGACAGTGGGAACAGTGGGACAATGATGGGGACAGTGGGGACGGTAGGACAGCACAGTGGGACAGCGGCGGGGACAGTGGGACAGTGGTGGGAACAGTGGGGACAGTGAGACAGTGGTGGGGATCGTGGGGAAAGTGGGAAGAGCGGGACAGTGGTGGGACAATGGCGGGGAGAGTAGGGACAGTGAGACACTGGTGGGGGCACTGGTGGGGACAGCGGGGACAATGGTGGGAACAGTGGGGACAGCGGGACAGTGGTGGGGACGGTGGTGGTGGGGACAGTGGTGTGGGGACAGTGGGAATGTGGTGGAAACGGTGGGGCAGTGGAGGGTACAGTGGTAGTGGCGACAGTGGTGAGGGCGGTGGCGAGGACGGCGGTGGGATAATGGGACAGAGGTACAGTAGGGACAGTGGTGGGGACAGCGGGGACAGTGGTGGGAACAGTGGGACAGCTCAGTGGGACAGCGGCGGGGACAGTGGGACAGTGGGGACAGTGGGACAGTGGTTGGGGCCGTGGAGAAACTGGGGAGAGTGGAACCGTGGTTGGGACAGTGGGGGCAGTGCGACAGTGAGTGGAGGGTACACTGGTGGTGGCGACAGTGGTACAGTGGTGGGGACAGCGGGGACAGTGGTGGGAACAGTGGGACAGCTCAGTGGGACAGCGGCGGGGACAGTGGGGACAGTGGGACAGTGGTTGGGGCCGTGGAGAAAGTGGGGAGAGTGGAACTGTGGTGGGAACAGTGGTGGGGACAGTGGGGGCAGTGCGACAGTGGTGAGGGCACTGGTGAGGACAGTGGTGACGGTGGTGGGAACAGTGGGGACAGTGGTGGTGAGGAAAAAGTGGTGCTGGGGACAGCAGTTGGGGTTGTGGTGCGGACGGTGGTAGGGACTCAGAGTTGTTTGCTGTCTGTGATCATGGGGGGGGAGGGAGGGGTTCGAACTGGTAGTGACCCCCCTTGGTTTTCGAGGGGGGGGGGGTCGAACCGGTAGCGACCCCCCCCTCAGTTTTCCAGGGGTGGTGAGGGGTGGCCCTCCGGTTTTCGAGGGGGGACGGTGGTAGGGACTCAGAGTTGTTTGCTGTCTGTGAGCATGGGGGGGGAGGGAGGGGTTCGAACAGGTAGTGACCCCCCCCCGGTTTTCGAGGGGGGGGGTTCCAACCGGTGGTGACCCCACCCCCGGTTTTCCGGAGTGGCCGAGGGGTTCGAACCGGTAGTGACCCCACTCTGGTTTTCTGGAGGGGGGGCCCCCCCAGGGGAGGGGTTCGAACCGGTATAGTGACCTTCCTCTGATTTCCGGACGAGGGGGGGGGTGTTCGAACCGACCCCCCTCCGGTTTTCCGGAAGGGGGGTTCGAACCTGACCCCCCACCGGTTTTCAGGAGGGGGGGAGTTCGAACCGGCCGGTAGTGACCCCTCTCTCGCGTTTTGTTTTGTGTGTGTGTGTTGTGTGTGTTGTGTGTTGTGTGTTGTGTGTTGTGTGTTGTGTGTTGTGTGTTGTGTGCTGTGTGTTGTGTGTTGTGTGTTGTGTGTTGTGTGTTGTGTGTTGTGTGTTTGTGTGTTTGTGTGTTTGTGTGTTTGTGTGTTTGTGTGTTTGTGTGTGTGTGTGTGTGTGTGTGTGTGTGTGTGTTTTGTGTGTGTGTGTGGGGGGGGGGGGGGGGGTTCGAACCGGTAGTGACCCCCCCCTGGTTTTCGAAGGGGGGGGGGGGAACCGGTAGTGACCCCCCCGGTTTCCGGGGGGGGGGGGGAGGGGGGGGAGGGGGGGTTTGCCGGGGGAAGGGGGGGGCCGGGGAGGGGTTCCAGCAGGGGGGGGGTTCGGAGGGGGGGGGAACCCCCAGGCGCCAAAGGAAGAGGGGAGGGAATTTCGGCAGTAAAGCGGCGGTGGATCACGCTCTCTCGGAGATCTCGACCTCTTCGCCGGACTGGTCTTTAATCACCCGTCGCATCATGGGGTTCAGGAACGGCTTCCAGACGCAGAGAAGATTGAAGATGTTCCGTTGCGGTGCTGATTCGAGTCGGTAGAGGTATGTGTTCCTCCCTCTGAGTCATTCGCATCCGCTTGTTCTCTCCTTCCTACTCCCTCCTTCCTTCTCCTCCCTCCTTCCTACTCCCTCCTTCCTTCCTGCTCCTTTTCATCCTCATTCCTTCTCCTCCCTCCTTCCTGCTCCTCATCCTCCCTCCTCTAAGTACACTCCTCGCCGTCCTGCCCAGCCCAAGGGAAGGAGGAGGAGGAGCCGGAGTGAGGAGGAGAAGCGGGGGGAGAGGCGGGTAGTCGGAGGTGGACAGAACCCCCAACAGTGACACGTCGATTAGTGAATTGTCCGTTTTCGGTTCTCGAGAGGGCGCCGCGACCGTTATTTTCCAGGCTTGCGCCCGCCAGGTTTGGGCCTCAGGCCGTTTTCACTAAACCACGTTTTACTAAAGGGAGGTCTGTCTATCCCCGAGGTAGAAGCAGGAGCAGGAGCAGGAGGAGGAGGAGGAACAAGGAGGAGGAGGACGAGGACGATGATCATGGGCAGGAGAAGGCAGGACGACGAGGAGGAGAGGTGCAGAGGGAAGGAGGACTGGGGAGGTGGAGGCGGGAGGATCAGGAGGAGCAGCGGCAGGAGCAGGAGGGAGGGAGGAGTGGAAGCAGCGTCAGGGGGAAGAGGAGGACGCTGATCATTTCTTTTCCTCCTCGCCAGACATCCGACGTCAGGATTTTATTCGTGGCGCGGGCGAACTGGCCTCTACCCCGTCCTGGAGGCCAGTATCTCCTTGTTTTTAGTCCTGGGGTCAGAGACGGGCTTCTGCAGGCTAAGAACGGACAAGGTTGCCGCCAAGAATTCTGTCACGATTCCAAAGGTCTCAGTCCCTCCTCCCTTCCTCCCCCCAAGAAATAATCTACCCCCCGTCCGAGGGGTGCTTTCCGGCCAGAGTGGCGAGGCGGATCCAGCCGTGGCCACCAGGAAGTGGCCCCAGAACGACCCGACAACATCCTTCGATCTCGATTCAGGACATTCCACGGCCGGTTCGTCATCCTTCGTTGTTTTCCTGAGGCCCAGACGAGGCCTCCAGAGACCCCAAAATAACGAAAGCCGATCGTCTCGATTTTGTCGAGTTGCCGGATGGCGGGATCGTCCTCGACCCTCGAGGCATAAATGTGTACAGCGGCCTCACCTTCGGCCCCCTCTTCGCTGACTGGGAGGCGCGCTCCACCAAGCCGATGTTCCTGGCCGAGTTCGGGGCGGACGCCTTCAACGCCAACACCGGCGAGGAGGACGAGGAGGACCAGGCCAAGGCCACCAGGCCAAGGGGCCAGAGAAAGAGTGGACCGATGCTTGCTGGTGTGTATGTCGCTGTTGCTTTGCTTGTGCCTCCTCGGCCCCCCCTCGTGTTCGCGGCTGGAACCTTCGAAGTCCTAGCCAGAACACACCCGTGGACAGGCCCAGGAGTCAATTGTCAGAGGATGGAGGGAGCTTGGGACAAGACCTCCAGCGTGCATGGCGAGCAGGTCGCGGCGGCAGACGGCTTGCGTTCGGGAGGCCCGGGACAGCACCTGTGTCCCATGAGAGCGGCCGAGGGCCCATATGGGACCCAGGCAAAGAAAACTTGTTCTACGCCGGCGGCTGGGCAGAGTAGCTGCGCTGGCGGCAGAGCAATGACGACGGGGATGCCGTTGAAGCGGCTTGCACCACCCTGCAGGAGAACGGAAGGGGGCAGGGAGGGCGGCGGAGGAGGAGAGAGAGAGGGAGCGGGGGCCGACCCAGGCCAAGCACGAACGTCCGACCTTTCGAGCTTCCGAGGGCAGGACGGTCTCTCCGCGGGCGCCCCCGGCGACGCCTCCGGCGCGCGCGCCGGGGAGGGGCGTGGGAGCGACGGTGCCTGGCGCCGTCGGAGATGGAGAGAGAGAGAGAGAGAGAGACCGCTCGCAGACGCCCGAAGCTCGTCCCCCCATCTCTGCTCGACGCCCTGCCAGGGCCCTCTTCTCGGAGATGCTCGACAACAGCGTCCAGAGCGGAGGCACGTGCCTGGGCGGCTTCATCTTCGAGCTGGCGGACGAGTGGTGGAAGGACGCCTCTGGAGACTTCTCGATCCCTGTGGAAGCGGCGAAGAAGCCCAGAGCGTCCAGAGGCTCCCGAAAATTTCCGAAGGCGATCGAGCACGCCAGAAAGCAGTTCGGGGGATCGACAATTTCCAGAAATTTGCCCGATAATATCCGAAGACAATGGAGTACCTCCGAATGGATCCAGACCCAGACCTCCGACGTCGTGCTTATCTCAGTGCGTGCCCCCCAGACGTCTCGACTGCTTCCCAGGGGGACCAGCTTTTCATTCCGGACAGTTTTTTGGCCCAGCGGTCAGACAGAGAACGGCTACCGGAATCTGGAGGCCAACCCTGAAGAACAAGAAACGGTGTCGAAAGGATCACGACGTCGGAGGTTCGGGAAGCCTCCCAGGGCTTTCCGAAAAGCGTTCCCATTCCTCGGATGTAATTTGAGCCGTGCCGCGTTTTTGCTCCAGTCTGACATGTCATTTCCACCCCAGAGCGAGCGTTTGATTATTCTGAGCCGGTTTGTTAACGGTCCCTGAGCCTGGCGAGGTCCCGTAAATTGGTACGTAGTCCTTAAACGTGGTGGTGACAACACCCAGGGGTGAGTCTCTGACGATTTGGTGTCACCACCCGGTTTGGGGATTCGTGCGGTTTTTTTCAAGGACGTCCCGAACGCTGGCGGGGCCAGGAGTCACAAAGCCCCGCGGTGACCGCGACTTTTGGGGGATGCGCCAGGTCGCCACCTGATACCTCACCGCCTGGCTTGGGGGGCTCCCAAGGTCAGGCGATCGCAAACATGGATTAAAGGGGGCGTGGATTGGCGACGGGCCCCCTTTCCATAGGGAAGCGCTGCTTGCCGCCGCCGAAGGAGGCGCCCCCGGCCGCATTTTGGGGAGGGCACCTCCCTCGATCCATGGGCTTGGCGACCGCGCGCCCAGCCCACGGGTCGCGAACCCACGTCTGCGCGCCCCCCCGACGAGGCGATGGCGACAAATAGGGGGCCGCATGCGAACCCTGCCCCTGCCCCCCACGATTTCTGAGGGGGAGGGGGTGGGGTTCGCTTCGCTCGGGAGCTCCCGAACGAAGTGAGCCCCACCCTTCCCCTCAGAAATCGTGATCGTCCACGGGCTCACCCCCAGGCCGCAGCCGCAGAGCCTCTGCGTGCGGGGCGGCCCATCGGCGGCCCACCGGCAGCCCATCGGCGGCCGATCGGCGGCCGATCGGCGGCCGTCGGCGGGCATCGGCGGCCGCCGGCGGCCTTCGGCGGCCGATCGGCGGCTGTCGACGGCCGTCGGCGGAGGAGGAGGAGGGGGAGGAGGAGGGGGAGGAGGAGGGGGCAGGGTTCGCATGTGGCCCCCTAACAAAACACCCCCCCTGGGCGTGATGTGGCCCACGACGCGCGGAGAGCCGGGCCCGTGGGCGGGGATCCGCGCAATTCGGCCCCCCGGGGGGCCGCACGCCCGGGGTGCCGGCGGCCCGAGGCGGATCCGCGGCGGCCCGAGGCTCTCTGGACGCCCGAAATGGGTACGGTGGGCTTGCGTCGTGTCGACCCGCGGCGACCCCAGCGCGGGCGTTCAAGGTTGAACGCCGCCGGCGACCCAGAATCGATCGATGTTGAACGATCGGACGTTGCGGCAGCGGCCGATCGTTCAAGGTTGAACGATCCCCGCGGTGTCAGGAACCAACGCCGGGGTCGACACGACACGAACCTGCCGTACGGAAAGAATGGGTACAATGCCCAGCAGCAGTTCCTGCTCATTTTGAGCAGGATTCGCTGTCCACGCCGCCGCGGCCTGTGTCCATTCGAGACAGAAGGCCGCCTGCCCAACAGCGGCCGCTGCTGGTTTGGGACAACATTTGTTGTTGGGCATCGTACCCATTTTTTCCGTACCCATTTCGGGCGTCCAAAGGCTCGTTTCGATTCCTCCGATTCGCTTCGCGTCGATCTCGAGTGCTTCCGACTCTGAGTCGATTCGACTCGGGATCTCGATAGGGGCTCCGAGCTCTCATGGGAGGCAGAATGGCCTCCCGATGTCCGCCGATCCGATTTTTTTCCCGACTCGGCTGCCGACTTCCGCCGATCCGATCCCTTTCGATCGCCGATCCGACCTGTCGACTCGGCTCTGGGGTCTCCTGCACTCCCGGCGGGCCCAGAAGGGGCGGACGTCGGGGCTCGAGAGGCGGGGGTCCATGCAAGCCGGGGGCGGTCGGAGCGCTGGATCGCGCTCCTCCTCCTCCTCCAACTCCTCCTCCTCCTCCTCCAACTCCTCCTCCTCCTCCTCCTCCTCCTCCTCCTCCTCCTCCTCCTCCTGCAGAGCCAGGGGTGCACGGACCCGGGCCTGGGTGCACTGACCCTGCAGGATCCCGCAGGTCCTGACAGACCCGGCGGACCCGGGCCTGGACTGACCCGGGCCCGAAGATCCCCGAGGAGGACGCCCTCGGGGGTGGACAGACCTCCTGCCCTGACACGTCGATTGAGGAATTGGCCGTGTTCGGATCGCGAGAGGGCGCCGCGGCCGGCATTTTGCGGGTCCAGGCCCGTCGGCTTCGGTCCCAGGCCGTTTTCGTTTACGGGGAGGTTGACTACAGGGAGGTTTGTCCACCGCCGACGCCCAGGAGCCTCGGCGAGCCCAGAAGCCTCGGCCCAGGCCCGTTAAGACGCCCAGAACCTTCGGCCCGGGCCCGATAGAGCCCCCGATCCCCCTTCCCCCCCGCCCCCGTGAAGACGCCCAGCGCCCGGCTCTCCTCCAGGAAATGCAACATGAAACTGCAACGCTAGCTCTTTGCCTGAGCCAACTGCTACGGACAACTGCGTGACCAGCGCTGCGCCTTCAAGCACCCACTGTCTGGAGCACAGTCCAGACTCGCAACCACACTCGGCCTGGGACGCTCTGTCTGGGGGATCTGGGGGGGGCCAGGACATTTAATACATTTATCCCAAAGACTCCAGGACATTAATTATTTTACGTGGCCGTGCTCTTGAAGCCGTAGGCCTCGGTTGCACATCGCGGTTGTTGCAATATCGTTGAAGCTGTGTTTTTTATGTCATCATGAGTCTGTTATCACCTCCATCAATGCATTCGCTGTTGATGTTCGGTGTTCAACTTGTTCGCCCAAATAGGCAGGCCTGGAGAATATATATCGAAGTTTCGGGCGCGGGCCCAAAATTTGACCTTGTGCGGTCTTGGCCGTTCCATGGCTTCTGGATAGTTGCATTGCTCATTTGGCTAGTTCCACGGCTTTCAATTGCTAGTTCCGTGGCCCCCAATGGTTGGTTTCATGTCATCCTATGGCTAGCTCAATGGTTTGCTATGGTTGGTGCCATGGCCTTCTATGGCGACTTCCATGGGTTGTCACGGTTGACCCCGTGCCCTGCTATGGCTAATCCCATGGCTTCCTATGGCTGGGTCCATGGCGATTGCCATGGCTAGATCCACGGCTAGTTCCATGGCTAGTTCCATGGCTATATATGGATAATTACCCAAGCAGGGTTGCCTATTGGAGTCGCAGCTAAATCCGTAGAGAACTGGTCCACGAAGGCCGGGCGCGGGAGTGAGTTTGACCGTGCGCAGTATTGCTAATCCCATGACTATTTCCATGACTTCTGGATGGTCCCATGGCATCCTATGGTGCGTTCCATGGCTTCTCATGGCTAGTTCCATGGACTCCTATGGCTTATATCGTGGCTTGCTCTGCCTAGCTCTATGACTAGTTCCTTTGCTTTCTCTGCCTGTTTCTTGGCTAGGTCCATGGCTTAATATGGCTGGTTCTATGGCTTGGTATCGCTAGTTCTATTGTTTCCCATGGCTAGTTCCCTGGCTCCCCATTGCTGGTTTTATTGCTATCTCTACGGCTCCCCATGGCAGGTTCCATGGCGTTCTATGTCTGGTTCCATACCTAGTTCCATAGCTTACTATTGCAAGTACCATGGCCTCCTATGGCTAGTTTTATGGCTTCCTCTGGCTAGTTCGATGGATTCCAATGGCTCGGTCAATGGCTTGCGTGCTTCCGTTGTTGCTTGCTTGCGTGCGTGCTTGCTTGCTTGAGTCCAGGGAGCCCGGCGAGTCCAGTGATTCCGAGAAGCTCAGGGCGTCTAGGGAGCCCAGTTCAGATTCTCGTCGTCGTCGTCGTCCTCTCGTCGTCGTCGTCGCCTCGTCGTCGTTGTTGTCGTCTAGTCGTCGCCGTCGATGTCGTCGTCTCATTGTCCTCGTCGTCGTTTCGTCATCGTCATCGTCGTCTCGTTGTCGTCGTCGGCGTCTCATCGTCATCGTCGTCGTCGTCGGCGTTGTCGTCTTGGTCCCGTCATGTTGTCGGCGCCGTCGTCTTCGCCTCGTCGTCATCATCTCTTAGTATCGTTGTCGCCTCGTCGTCGTCGTCGTCGTTTTGTCATGCTTTGTTGCCGTATTTTTCTCGTCGTCGTCGTTGTCTCGTCGTCTTCGCCTCGTCGTCGTCTCGTCGTTCCCCTCGTCGTCGTCGTCGTCACGTCGTCGTCGTCCTCGTCGTCGTCGTCGTCTAGTCGTTGGCGCCGCCGCGTGGTCGTCGTCTCGTCGTCGTCTCGCCGTCGTTGTCTCGTTGCCGTCGTCGCGTCAACGTCTTCGTCGTGTCGCCGTTGTCTGTGTTTAATCATTGTCGGTTTGTCGTCGTCAACGTCTTGTCGTCGTCGTCGTTTCGTCGCCGTGTCGTCGTCGTCCTCCTCTTGTCGTCGTTCGTAGTCGTCGTCGTTTCGTCGTCGTGCCGTCGTCGTCTCGTCGTCGTCTCGTCGTCGTCTTCGTGTCGTCTTCGTCGTGGTCGTCATCTTTATTTCGTCGTCGCCGTCTTTGTCGTCCCGTCGTCGTCCATGTTGTTGTCGTCTCGTCGTCGTCGTGGCGTCGACGTCTCCTCGTCGTCGGCCCGTCGTCGTAGACGAAGTAGTGGTTCCAGTAAAGGTGCTAGTGGCTCCTATTATATGTTTGCAGTCAGCGCCGGTGGATATCACTGCTGGAGGAGGGGGGGGACAAGGAGGGGGGGCAGAATGAGGAGAGAGAGAGAGAGAGAGAGAGCAGACGGATCGAAAAAAGGAGTGTCAGACGGAGCAGAAGGATCAGGAGGAGGTTGGGGAGGAGGAGGAGCATCAGAACGAGGACGGGGGGGGCAATGGGGGAGGCGGAGGAGGGGAGGGGCAGGAGCAAAAGGATGCGGATGCGGAGGAGGAGGCAGGAGTAGGCGGAGGAGGAGGCAGGAGGAATAGGAGCAGGAGTAGGTGGGAGGAGGGTGGAGGAGGAGAAGGGGGGGGAACGAGGGTTGTAGTCGTCGTCCTCCTCCGAGCGCCAGCTGGTTCCTGCGAGGGTCGCCCTTGGCGTGGCTGGGCCCTCGGCGCTGCGCCGCGGCGCCGGGGGGCACTCGCGGCGCCCGGGGGGAGCGTGCATTAAATGTACAGCCCGGGATTTTGCCCGGGATTTCTTGACGGGACAAAAATTCCAGTGAAGCTGGACATTTATTATCCCTTGTAAATAGCATGGTTTACTTAAAATCCAGCTTCACGTGATTAAATGTCCAGCCCGGGATTTTGCCCGGGATTTTGCCGGGATTTCCCCGGGACATTTATTCTCCTGAGCCAGGACATTAATTCCGACGCCGAAGGCGCCGGGGGGGCGCCCTTGGCCCCCTGGGTGGAGGAGGAGGGCGGGAGGGAGAGGCGGGGGGAAGAGGGTGGAGTAGGGCGAGAGACGAGGAGGAGCGCGGAGGCAGGAGGGAGACGGGGAGAGTGATGTGATGAGGGGATAGGGGAGGAGGGGGAGGATGAGGAGTGAGAGCGAGACAGGAAAGGGGGAATGAACAGGAGGAGGAGGAGGGAGAGGAGGAGGAGGAGGAGGAGGAGGGGGAGGAGAAGGGAGAAAGAGGAGAGAGGAAGGATGATGAGCGAGAGGAAGTAGGATGAGGTGGGGGAGCAGGAGGAGGGGGAGGATGGAGGTTGCACCTGCCTTTGTAGTTTTCTGGTGCGTTCGGTGCGTATGGCAGAATCTGTGCTGCAACATTGTATCCAAACAGGCTTGCCTATGCGAATCCTAGCTCAATTCCAAGAGGAATTGTCCAAGGTTCCGAGGCGCGGGCTCAAATTTGACCTAGCGCGATCTCGGTAGTTCTTTGGCCTCTGGCTAGTTCCATGGCATCCTATGGCTAGTTCCTTGTCTTGCTTTGGCTACTCCCCTGGCTTGCTATGGCTTGTTCCATGGCTTCCTATGGCTAGTTCCATGGTTTGCTGTGGTTGGTTCCGTGGCTTGCTACGGCTAGTTCCCAGATTCCTATGGCTTCCATGGCTAGACCCGCAACTAGTTCCTTGGCTTGCTATGGCTAGTTCTCCAAGTATGGTTGCCTATAGGAGTCCCAGCTCAATCCCTAGAGAATTGGTCATGAAGGCTGGGCGCGGGAGTAGTTTTGACATTGCACGATCTTGCGAGTTCCATGGCTGGTTCCATGGCTTTTGTCTAGTTCCATGGCTTCCTGTGGTTAGTTCCATGTCTCCCTATGGCAAGTTCAATGGACTCCAGTGGCTAGTTCTATGGTTTGCTATGGCTAAATATATGGCTGGTTCCATTGCTTTATGAGGCTAGTTCCATGGCTAGTTCCATGGCTCCCGATGGCTAGTCCCATGGCTTCCTATGTCTAGTTCTATGGTTTCCTATGGTTAGTTCGATGGCTTCCCGGCTAGTTCTGTGCATAGTTCTATGGCGTCCTATGGTGAGTTCAATGGTTTTATATGGCAAGTTCTATGCCTAGTTCCATGGCTTCTTAGGGCTAGTTCTATGAAGTCACATTGCTGGTTCTATGGCTTCCCATGGCTAGTTATATGCCTTGCGCGCTTGATTTCTTGTTTGCTTGCGTGCCTGCTTGCAGTCCAGGGAGTCCGGCGAGTCCAGGTATTCCAGAGAGTCCAGAGCGTTTGGAGAGTCCAGGTAATCTAGGCAATCTTGTTGTCGTTGTCGTCGTCGTCGTCGTCGTCGAATCGTCGCGCCGTCTCGTCGTCTTTGCCGTGTCGTCGACGTCGTCGTCTCGTCGTCGTCGTCGTCGTCGTCGTCGTCGTCTCGTCGTCCTCGCTGTCATCTCGTCGTTGTTGTGTCATCGTCGTCGTATCGTCGTCGTTTTCTCGTATTCGT
>CAUYUJ010015493.1:780923-820923 GCA_963575745.1 Prorocentrum cordatum | reverse complement strand
TCGGATGTCTGGGGAGAGGTTGGCCTCGTTGAGTAGAGATCTCGAGGTCCTCGTCGTCACGGGGCCCGGGGGAGGGGTCCGCGCACCAGCTCTGAGCAGATTCTGTCCGCAGAGCGAGGAGGGTCGAAGGACAACACGACTGCATAAACATAAAATGTTCGGCGCTCCGCAGAGATTTCTTGGATCGGTGCATGGGCCCCCCTGGCGGCGCCTCCGGCGCCGCTCCTGGCGCGCTCCGCGCGCCATGGAGGGGGCTCCAGCGTGGATCCGAGAAAATCCGCGCGGAGCGCCGAAAGTTTATGTTGACGCCGTTTTTTGTTCCTCTAGAGTTAAGTCGGGCATGTCCCTCTACAGGAGGAATATTCAAAAAATATGTAACTTTTAAGACATAGTCGGGGGACGAGTGTTCTACTATTCTTGGTTATGTTCTAGCATTGCTTGACATGTTTTATTGTTCGTCCACAGTCCGCTTGTAGGAGGACCTGCCCGACCTAATTCTAGAGGAGGGGGTGGTGTTCTGCGAGGGCACCCGCCTCGTTGGGAGCCCTCCCGCATTCTTCCGGAGCGCTCCTGTCGAATCGAACACCCAAGCCAACAGCACGAGCAACCACGAGCATCAATTCTTCGGAGGTCCGCGCGGCCTTCTTGGATCAGCGCGCTGGAACCGCCCGTTCCCTGGCGCGCGAAGCGCATCCGGGGCGCCGCCAGGGGTGCCGCCAGGGGCGCATCGCCGCCGGGGGCGCCTCGCCGCCGGGGGGCGCCGCTGGGGGTGGGGGGGGGGGGGGCGGCGTGCGCCGATCCAAGGAATATCCGCGCGGACCTCCGCCAGGGCGGCTGTGCTTCTGCAGTGGCGTGCTCCCGTGCAGAGCCTCGGAGAGGGCCGGGCAGCGCCAGGGGGCGTCGCCGCGCGAGGAGGGTCGCCGCCTCCTCGATGAGGCGGGGCCTCCCTGGACCCCCCAGGCCCCGCCGGGGCCCCTGGGAGCCCACGCAGGACGTCGACAACACCCTCGAGCCTCCCTCCTCTGCCTCGACCCTCGATGTCCAGGAGGAGGTGGTGGCACCCCCAGTGGCGACCCCTCTCCCGCGCTGCCCGAGGAAGGAGCAGGACCCTTCTGAGAGGCCTCCTGCCCTCTTAGAAGATCCGTCGCCACCTCGCTCGGGCTGCCTCTTCTCGTTCGCCGCCGGAGAGGAGTTCTGGGGCATCGTGCAGATCGACGGGACGCCGCGCATGGCCTACAAGGTCCGCGCCCTTCACCGTCACACTCCTCTCGTCAATCGTCGTCCTCCTCACTCACTCCCTCCTCCTCTTGGCCATCGTCGTCCTCCTATTCCTCCCTCCCTGGCTCCCTCCCTCACTCTATCTCGCTGTCGGCGGGGAAGGAACATGCGCCCACTTCTCGCTCTACAGCAAGCACCAGCTAGAAGCCCTCTTGCGCGGTCGTAATTTGACTCTCCATCCATTCCTCGGCACTCCTCGACCTCCACCCATCGCGCATCCCCGATGAGGAAAAGAGGAGCACGAATGGGGTGATGCCCTCTGGACCTCCTCCTCCCCCTTTTCGTAATCTTCTTCCTCCTGTTCAACTCCTCTCCTCTCCTCTCCCGCTCGTCGTGCTCTCCCTCCCCTTCCTCCACCACTCCCCCATCACGAGTCTTCTGACGCACATGGACAGCATCCGAAGCACATGCCAGTAGTTAAAGGAAGCATCAAACCCTGCAAACAAATGCACCACCCCTCATTCGAGTAGGGGATCGACTACAGGATTGATTTGCCCCAGACTTGATTCGATCGCCGCATCTACGAAACATGCGCATAATGTTCGTAGACCTACGAACATTATACGTATATGTTCGTAGATTCGGCGAGAAGTTCAAATTTGGGGTAACTCAAGTTTGTAGTCGATGCCCTACTCGACTCATCGGTTGGAATCTCCCTGAACATCCAGACCCCGCCAGTCTGCGCAAACCCTCGAGAGCTTACCCTGTCTCCCTCTGCTCCTTCCCATCCTCTCTTTCATTGATCGTCTTATTCCTTTTCGCTGTCCGTAGCCGTTTTGGCTCAAGATGCTTTTACCCGTGGCAGAGCACGGATACCGCTGACCCGCGGCAGTTCTGAATCATTTCAGGGGGGAGAGGGGAGGGGAGGGGGAGGAGGACCCCCCAGGACGGATGCGTATCTGACTCCCCTCCCCCCCTTGGGACTCCTCCCCACCTGAGGAGGATGACCCGAGGAGGACAGGCGCGCCAGAGAAGGACCTGCGTGGGAGTGGAGGACCCCCAGAAGCGATGCGACCTTTAACGTAATGAGGACGTGGACGGAATTCCCTCAAGCTGCGAACCCGTTCCCCGAAAGAGGAAGGGTACTCTCTCTCTCTCATCCTCCTCTCCCCCGACGGGAGAGGAGGATGGGAAGGAGGGGACGAAAGAAAGCTCCCCGTCGACGGGACCGGACAGACACCCCACACACGCCGACAGGGTCGGCGGATTCCAAAATTGGTGCGGGGCCGCCATGCGGACCCTGCCGCTGGGGCCTTCGGTGGAGCCCCTTCATGGGGCCGCGAAGCGTGTGAGGGATGTGCTCAAATTAGGTGGAGGGCCGCCATGCGGACCCTGCCACTGGGTCTCACGGGGCTCGAGGGACGTTGCAGTTGCGATGGCACCTCCCCTGGTCCATCAGTGGAAGTGGTTCTGCCGCCACTGCATTCACGAGCGGACGGGCAAGCCGCTTCTCCATGTTTTGGCAAAGGACACTGCTCCGCTCGCAAGCCGTCGAAGGGCGAGTGCTTCGCTTGCTTATGCTTCGCTGGCCTGATGGGCAAATTTCCCACCACCACTACCATAGGTAGGAGAGGGAGGAGGCGGAGGAGGAGGAGGAGGAACTTCACATTCTCCCTTCTCCCCTGTCCTGCCTACGGAAGTGGTGGTGGAAGATCGGCCCGTCATGCCCAGGTGCCGCTCCAGGAGCCCTCGGGGTATCACTCGGCACCAAGGGCGTGAGCAGGGGCAGTGCGGGTTCCCGTGTGGGTCGTCCCGAGGCAGGTGAGGTGGCCAAGCCTGCGGCGCAGGTCAGGCAGCTGCCGTCGGATCTCGAGCGGCCCAAGGCAGGGCCGGGGGAGGGCGACGCGGAGGTCGGCAGTGGCGCACGAGCGTGCGCGAGGCCCGTGGAAGCGCCCCGCTGCGATCGGCAGGGAGCGGGTGGCCGCCGAGATGTTCGGCGGAGCCGCCCGGCAAGGTGTGGTTTGCAAGGCCTTGTCAGCAGAGCAGGCGCAGTTGCAGGCCAACCTCAGCTCGTCGTAGTCTCGCTGCCAGCGTATGCGCGTGCTCTTGCGCCAGGGCAAGACCTCGCGAGCGAGGCCTGCAGAGGGCCGAGGCCGACCGGGGGGCCACGCGAGCGAAGCTGGCCGACCTGCAGGCCGAGATCGGCCAGAGCGAGCAGCAGTTGGTGGTCTCGGCGGCGAGCGCGGGGGGCAAATGGGAAGGAGAAGGGCTTCTCAGAAGCCGGCGGGTCTTCTCAGAAGCCCTCGCGCCTTCTGAGAAGTGTTCTGAGCCCTCGGGGGATGCTTCGAACATTTCTCCGAAGGCCGGGGGACTTCCGAGCCTTCTGAGAGGGCCCGCCCCTTTCTCACTTCCCCCCGGGCCCGCCGCCCATGGTCTCCCGGGCAGAGCTGGCGGCTCGCCGGCGCGCCGACCGGAGCCGCTGCGGCGGAGGCAGGCGGCGCAGCGGACCCCGCGTGCGCTTTTCGGCCCCCCAAGTTGGGCAAGCAGAAGCCGGCGGCGCTCCTGGAGCAGCTCGGGATGGCCATGCCCGACCGGACCCCGAGACTCGACTTTTGCAGCAGCCATGCAACATCGCAAAGAAGCGCCGCCATGGCGCCGCGGACCCCATCTTCCGGGTGCAGCTTTCACGCCGGGTCGATCTGTAAGGGCTCCGGGGCCCGGAGCCCGACGAAGGGGCCTGGCTCGGAAAAAAAAAGTACAACGCCAGGATCTCCAGCTGGCCGCTCGGCTGCCGTCCTGCGCGCCGCAGCAGCGCGTGCAGGTGGTGCTGGCAGCGACGTCGCTGGTTGCTGGAGGTGCCGCGGCGGCGCCGCCGTTGGCCCTCAGCCCGCGGCTGCCGGGCAGAATTCCCAGGCAGAAGCTATCGGCAGTCAGCAGCTGTTCTTCGAGCCATCGGAGATGCGCGCTCACTTGCAGCAAGCAGGGGTCCCAGACCTCCTCGCGCTGTGAAAAAAATCACGACGGAACGTCTTTCGCTATTTTCGGCCTCCTGGGGCCCTCCCTGGGCTTCGGGGCCGTCAGAAAACGACTCAGGATGAAAAACTGGTCCCTGGGGATGGGTCCCGACCGCTGCAGGGGTCGACGTTCTGAGAAAGTCATGACGCCAGAGGTCCGGAGCACCTGCTCCCGAGGGCGGCCTCGAGGTGCAGCGAGCCCCTGAGCGCGTGCGGGCTGCCTCCCTCTGGCGGTCGGCCGCACGCCGCCGCAGAAGGGGTCGGCAGCGGCCCTGATTCCATTCGTCGTCGCTGCGGCGATGAATTCACGGGCGAAAAGCAGTATGAAACAAACTTTTTCGTTGTCGGGGGCGCCTGTCCCAGGGCGGCTGGAAAGCTTATACCCTTACGGTGGCGCGTCCAGGTATAAATGGTCCAGCCGCCCTGGGGCAGCGCCCCCGGCGACGGAACAGTTTATTTTATACCGTTCTCCGCCCGCGAAATGCAGGCGGCAGTCCAGATGGCGCAGGCTGCGCAGCCTGCTCAGTGCGTCCTCTTTTCGTGCTCGGCCCGGGCCTCGCCGGCTGCGAGGGCAGGCGCCCTCAGACGCCGCCGCTGCCCACGGTCCGCTGCCCCGGGGCCGCCAGCCGCGCGGCGTGGGCCGCCTGGGATGCCGCTTGGCGCTTGGCGCCAGCTCGGCCCGGGCCGCCCGAGGGGGGCCCGCCGGGGCCGTGGGCCCCGCGGCGGCGGTGCAGCTCTCCGTGAACCGGGCGTCCACGAGTTCAACTCTCTAGCTATTTGTCGCCCGTGACGAAAGGTCACCGGTGCCATCGGAGGTCATTCGATTGCTCGCTCGCGTGGTGTTTCATGGAGTTTGGGTTCTCTGGCGCGGAAAACATTTTAAAAAAATACAAGGGCTCGCTGGCATGCGGCACGTTCGACGGCGCTCAGCGGTCGGGCGCGAGAGCGGTGGCGGAAGGGCGAGGGCCCGTTCGTCCCTTGCGGCTGAGGAGCTGGGGCAGAGGGTGCTCGACAGGAGGAAGCGCGAGCCCGACGAACCGATGGACGAGGTTGAACTTGTCTGTGTTTGCATGCATGGGGAGTGGGTGGCTCCCTTCAGCTGGTGCTGCGTTCCTGCTCGCTTGCGATTCCTCCCTTGCTCATCCACTTCCCCCCGTATCCTTCATCCCCCCTTCCGCCTTTGCTCCTCCTCCACCCCCCTGTCTCCCTGCCCCTCGTCCTCTTCCTCCTCCACCTCTTCATTTCCGCATCTTACACACGATATCCCTCTCCTTTTTTCCTCGCTCCTCCGCCCAACCCCCACCCCCCGACAGCGACGAGAACGACGGCGACGCCGAGAACAATGTCGACGACGACGACGACGACGACGAAGACGACGACGACGACGACGACGACGACGACGACTGTGACGACGACTGTGACGACGACGACGACGACGACGACGACGACGACGACGAAGACGACGAAGACGACGAACACGACGACGACGACGAGGAGGAGGAGGAGGAGGAGGAGGAGGAGGAGGAAGAGGAGGAGGAAGAGGAGGACGACGAGGACGACGAAGACGACGGCGGCGGCGGCGGCGGCCTCCTCGAGGCCTACGCCGAGATGAGCACGGGCTTCGAGCCGCGGAGCCCGCGGCCCGCCCTGGAGGACATCGTGCCCGGCTACCGGCTCCGCGCCTGCGGCGCCTCGCCGAGGCCCCCTCGGCCGCCTCGCCGGCCCTCGCCGCCGCTGCCCGCGGCCGTCGTCACCACCGCCGCTGCCCGCGGGCGCCGTCGCAGTCGCTACCGTGGTCGTCGCTGCCGTCGTGCCCGTGGTCGTCGCCGTCACTGCCGCAGAAGTCGGCGTCGTCGTCGTCGGCGTCGTCGTCGTCATCGTCGGCGTCGGCGTCGGCGTCAGCGTCGGCGTCGGCGTCGGCGTCCTCGTCATCGTCGGCGTCGTCATCGTCGGCGTCGGCGTCGGCGTCGGCGTCGTCGTCGTCGTCGTCGGTGTCCTTCTGCTCCACGTCGACGCCGTCTTGACTTTAGGTCGCTCCACAACAACCCCGTCGCCGCCGTCGGTGCGGTAGCCGCCGTAGTCGTCCACGCCGTCGTGCTCGTGGTCGTCTTCGCCGCCGCCGTAGTCGTCGTCGTACTCCGTCTCCTCTTCCACCCCCCTTCCCTGAATCCTGAAGCTTGTTATTTGTAACAGCCTCCAGGATGGAAGGCGGGTGGTTTTCAACATGTGGCTCTCGCCTTAGCGCCGCGAGCATTCGTGAAAAACGTTTGCAACAGATGCATTGGTGCAGGGTGGATGGTATTCAAAATATGGCCGTCGCCTACGCGCCGCGAACATTCGCCTGAAATGTTCGCACCCGTTTCGCTAATGCAGGGCGGGTGGTTTTCAAAATGTGTCTCTCGATGGAAGGCGATTCTGTTTCAAACTGTGGCTCTCGCTTCAGTGCCGCGCACATTCGCCTAACATATCTGCAACCGTTTTACGGATTCGTATAGTTGAAGTTCCAAGGATGGTGTTCTGACGCGATTTGGAATGTCAGGATGTAGCAGTTGCTTTGGTTCACGGTGTTACAGTTCCAGGATTCGTGTTTCAGCACGACTGAAGATTTGTCAGGGCGCAACTGTCACGGTGATCAGTGGTCTAGAAGTTCCAGGAGCAGTGTTTCTGCAAGGTTGGGGATTCTGGGAGAGTTGTCTTCTGATCGGCCACATCCCGTCATGAAAATACATGTAGTGTAGGATAATGCGAGGAGGGAACATGGAGAGAGGGTGTATTGCAACATCGTTGATGCGTCTTGGGTTTGCACTGGTCCTCCTCAGAGTCCTCGTCGCCGCCGTAGTCGTCGTTGCCGTCGCCATTGCAGTCGCCGCCGCAGTCGTCGTTGCCGTCGCCGTTGCAGTCGCCGCCGTTGTCGTCGAGGCCGCCATGGTGGTCGTCGTCGTCGTTGTCGCCGGCTGAGGCGGAGAGCGGAGGTGGGGGAAGGGAGGGGAGGAGAAACTCGCCAGAAGTGTTTGGGAGGACGGTTTGGGGCAGGAGACGGAGAAGCTCCTCCTTCTCTTTTCGTCGTCGCCTTGATCTTATTCGTCGCCCTCGTCGCCGGCGGAGGATGAGAGAGATGGGTGGAGAGAGGAGGAACGCAAGTTAGGTGTGCGTATGCATCCTCCCCCTCCACCCATCCCTTTCTCAGGCGTTAGGCATGTTCCCCGACCAGTCAAACGAGACTTTGATCCGCTAATAGCGCTTGCACGATTTGACCCATCGTTTGCAGTACCACTGTGATGAAGGCCTCTGCAACTTTGAGCGGGAGGGAGGAGGATGAGAAGGAGAAGGAGAAACAGGGCAGGAAGAGAATGAAGAGCTGGAGGTAGGAGGCGGATGATGGCAGAGGAGAGGGACGGCAACGACGACAGGAATCGGATCCAGAAATATGACCCGCGCCGGGGCGAGAGTGTCATACTGAGCAACGCGAGCAAAGCACCGACCCTGGAGTGCGGCAAACGCTGCAGCAAGAACACCATCTGAACGACCGAATACGTAGCGACATACACAACAAGCATGCCACTCATCAAGATATGCAACCTTATGTGAGTGGCAAATATATGCTGGAGGGTGGGTAGTTAAATAATGGGGTGTTGTCAGCGGAGGGATCAGACAACAGTCATGAGAGAGGAAGATGAGGTGGGGGAAGTGGTGGACATTCAACATGGGAAATGAAATTGTGAGTCCGCGAAGCGAAGCGAATCATGAAGATACTAGCCCTCTGGCTGATCGATCTGGCAACGTTGAAACCTTTCGCCAGAGTCCAGCATCTTTTCTCTGCAAGTGGTATCGCCGTGGTCTGTGCAGGCAACGGCTCCAGCCGCATTCTTTTCCAAGGTCTCGAACCTATTGGGAGCAGGGAATCCGCTTGCGCCGCAACACCAGAGCTCAAGGCTACCGTGGTACGTGAGAATATGTGAGAAGTGCAGCCACCCTCCCGCACAGTGAAACTTAGTCCCCGCAGGAGGTCTATCGAAGGTCCCGTTCGGGGGCTCGAGGTCATACGAGGGTGACTCAAGCCTCTCAGCAGCACGCGCTTTCGTCGCGGACCCATTACATACCGGACGCAAACGGCCATCGGCGTTGAGAGTGCGCTGCATGCGTGCGGAAGCGGGCATGGCCGCTGTTGCAGGGGCGGGCGGAGTAAGGCGATGAGGTGTTTGTCCGCATGACGCCTCGGACGAGGATTAACAATCATAAAGTCCAGTGTTGCTCGGAGCAGGCGTCGCCTGACCAGTTCAGCACCCTTTTCGAGAGACAACACACGGAACCAATCAATTTATTGGACTCGGGATTGTTTTGTGACCTCGCTTGCCAACACGTCGGCACGCTTGTCACCCTCGCGCATCCATGCAGCATACCCTTTCTGCAGAGACTCACTTTCTGACAAATGTGAGCTCATGAATATGACTTGTGAGTGAAAGTGGTGGGATCAGGGAGGGGAGAGGGGGGAGGCAGAGAGTTGGAGAAGGTTGGGGTAGGAGGAATATGTTGTGAACGCCTTACGGCCGATGCCGCCGACCCTGAACGACGGCGACGTGACGACGACGACGACGACGACGACGACGACGACGACGACGACGACGACGACGGACGACGACGACGACGACGAAGAGACGACGACGACGACGACGACTACGATGACGACGACGCACTGAGGGCCCTGCCACAAGTTCGGGACATGGGGCGGGGGGAGGGATGAGGAGGAGGAGTTGGAGAAGGAGGAGGCCGAGGAGGAGGCGGATGAGGACGAGGAGGAGGACGAGGAGGATGACGAGGAGGATGACGAGGAGGAGGAGGAGGGAAGAAGAGGAGGAGGAGAAGGAGGAGGAGGAGGAGGAGAAAGAGGACGCCCTCCTGGGCCGTCTTTGGGGCCTCCACTCTTGATCCGTTTTGGGGCGGTTGTGAGCCCTGGGACCCCAGTAGGCACCCTCCTGGGACCCCAGGGCCTCCCTCGGGACCCCCTCCTAACCATCCCCCCCCAGGGAGGGGAGGGATCAAAGAGAGGGGATTCCCTTCGACTCAACTTTGCTCAATTTCGCGTTGGTTTCGCGTTGGCTGGCTCGCTTGAGAAGGAGGGCCCAGAGGAAGGGGGGAGTGGCGATGGGCCAAGGGAAAGAATATCAAACGCGACGACGACGGCGGCGGCGACGACGACGACGACAAGGACGACGACGACGAGTCAAACAGAACAGCTTCTTCCACACGCCGACAGGGTCCGCGGATAGTAAAAGGAGGAAGGGGGATGCGGAGAAGCAGGGAAGAGGGAGGGGAGATGGAGGAGGAGGAGAAAGATCAGGAACAGGAGGAGAAGCAGTAGCCAGATGCCTAGGAGGCGTGTGAGCGGGGAAGTGGGCTCTCTCATGCCCACAAGGGCTGTGGGCAGGGCGCGCTGTGTCATCATCGACCTAACCGCGGCGATAAAACAAGCTACGGTTCAAGCTGTTGTGCTGCCTTTCCTTGGAACACACCAGGGTCAATATTATCATCGGGGAAAGGCAGTTACACTTGCACACAAGTGTCCTGAGTACTGTGAGTCATACATCCCTCTGCGAAACTTCGCGCAAGTCTTTCCCGCTTCGCGTCGGCACCCCCAGACCCCCAAACTTCAATGTTGATGCCGAGACGCGACTCTTTTTTCCGTCGGCGTCCACGGGCCGTGCCGCGCACGCAACTGAGCATTGAAATTGTGGGGCGCGCGGGAGGCGGGAAAACTTGCGCCAAGTTTCGCGGAGGGTTGTAGTATCATAGACTCAGGCCCTCCCGCGGCGCAGGCATGCCGTCCAGAATTCACCCAAAAGCAATCCCCAGCCAGACCCCTCCTAGGGGTACCCAGGTGCACCCAGCACAGTTGTTCATCCCGCGTCGATATTCGACGACCCCAGGGCCGGGAAATGACCCCCAGAGACTGGGCTCAAAGAAACGCATTCGAGACCGCGTCCACAATTTCCCCTTGTCGGCCACGCTCGTAGAGCCATCTTGCCTCTGCTCTCATTGCTTCTGAGACCACGGCGCTTGGAATTTCTAGAGAAAGTCCATCGGCTCGTGCAGGATTGTTGCCTGCGGGAGTGCGTCCGTGGAGAAATATCAAGAGCATCGAGCGCGTCGTCGTCGTCGTCGTCGTCGCAGGGTTGGGTCGGACGAACTGGGGAGCTTGGGAGCGAGATCTGCTGCAAGCAGCTGGCTTCGGCCCCGCCCCCAGGCGCCTTCGTCGATACATTGGCACCTCTGGTGCCGGGAGGCGCTGGAAAATCAGCTGCGCCACCCTTTGCTACACCTCCCCTCTTCTCGTCTGATGGCCCAGCAGGTGCGCTGGCCACCTGGGCAACTGCTGCCCCACCGCGGACGGCCTGTTCCGCGATTGCTGCAGCAGCGACGCGGTGGGCGACCACGACACCGGGGAGGACCCGCCGCCGACCACGACGGCGTCGGCGGCGGCGGCGGCGGCGTTGACGAGGATGAAGTTGGAAGCTGGATCGGCCTGCCTCCGAAGAGGCAAGTCCGATAGGAAGAGAGGCAGGGATGAAGCACGAGAGAGTGCGCGGCACGAGTTGGCCACGCAGCCCAGGGACACGGTGCTCGTCTTCACCACCATTATCATCAACGTCATCGCCGTCACAATCTCGACGAGGATGGCGAGGGGAGGGAGAAGGACGAGGACAAAAACAAGGGGGTCAAGGATAGGATGAGGTGGTCAGCTGACGTCCCCCAGAAGGGGTCCCATCGGGGCCCTGCGGCCAGGTCGCAGGCAGTGCCGGAACTGCCTCTGCATGCAGTGCAGCAGGCTGGCGTGTGCAACAGCCAGCGCGACCCAGGAGGGGCCCAGCTCGCTCGACGACTGCAGCAGCGCCGGCGCGGCGAAGGCGGCGAGGAGCAGCAGCGACAGCTGCGCATGCAGTGCGGTGAGCCTTGTGCGGAGGCTGCTCGGGGAGGGCACGCCGAGGCCGTCCCCCCGGGGAAGCAGCCCACAACCACCGCACCACGGGAATCTCGGACCGAGCTGATCTTGACGCTGGATGACCACAGGCACCCCCGTGGGCGCTCCAGCGAGCGCTTCCTCCCAGAGCCTCTGGTTCGCGCCGTCCTGGCCCACGTGGCCCAGCGCACTGTCTCTCGGCCCTCGGGCAAAGCACGCGCACACCTTGGACGCACAGATAACACCAGTAATGCCCCGACCGTATCGCTAATGCACTGTCCAGTACGTGTGCGTATATGGCCGCGACGGGCACGTCAACGAGCAACTGCACTGTGCCCGCGCGGACACCGAGATCTCGAAGCGCTCCCGCAGGCAACTCCAAGCGCTTGACCCCCACCCTGGGAGGTCTGGCGGACCGAAAGACCATGGGGAAGGTGACCTACGGGCTCGAGATGGAGTGTCGGCGCTCATCATGCACGCATGTTCTCTGCATTATGAGACTTCTGATCTCACATTTGGGAGGTTGTTTAATGTATGGAGGTTTGGGGAGCAATTGCACAGCATGTGTTCAGTGGCGAGTAGTGGCGCACACTCCGCCAGTTTTCTTCTCTGGAGGTCTCTGCGGGTCTCCAGGGGTTTCCAGAAATCCCCTGAGGCCTCTGTGGTTCCCCGTGCCGAGAGGGAGGGAGGAAGAGGAGCAGAGGATCAGGGAAGGAGGGAGGAGGGGGAGGAGTGGGGGGGAGGTACGAGGAGGGAGGAGGAGGAGGAGGAGGAGGAGGAGGAGGAGGAGGAGGAGGAGGAGGACGAGGACGAGGAGGAGGACGAGGACGAGGAGCACTTGGACGAGGGGGAGGAGGGGGCAAGAAAGACCCGAGGTGAGGGCAGCGCTGGGCACTGCGGCGGAGGCGGCACGGCCTTCCGGGGGGGCCAAGGGCGTGGCGCGTGACGGCTCCTCGGCTGCGGTGGCACCTCGGCGGCGGCGGCCACGGCGACGACCACGGGCGACGGCGCCGCAAGCGGAGCCGGCGGCGACGACGCAGACCGGCGTTTCCAAGAGCGGAGGCGACAGCGACGACGGCCTCGCGCTCTCCGGAGCCCAGGGGCCCCCCGAGGTGCCCGGAGGCCCGAGACGTGCCAAGAGCAGCGCCTCGTTGATGCTCGACGCTCCATCGTCGACGAAGTCGAACCGCAGAGACGACGAGCCTCGCGCGAGGCGGAGGGACGGCCACGGGGGGAAGCCAGGCCGGGGCGGGAGGAGTTGCCCCTCCTCGGGCGCATCCAGGGCGCGCAGTGCAGTCGGTGGGCCGGTTCAGGGCCCCTCTGGGGCCACGTTTCTGCACCTCTCGTTCGCCACCCGCTCAGTGCCCCCCGCCCGCACGAGGACATAGGCCCATCTGCAACAGAAATTATGATAGACAGATAGAGGGAGAACAAACAAAAAGTACAAGACTGCATTTGCAATTCGCGCCATGCACCTTGGTCCTTCAGGTTTTGGCCACCTCGCTTCCACTCGCGGGGTCCCCCGAACGACTGGATCACGATTTGGAGTGCTTCGGGGGGCGTCTTGCGGCCATCTTGGGCCATCATGTGGATCTCTTTTCTGCCGTGTTGGGGCACTGGTGGGCCGCCCTGGGGCTCTGGTTGGACTGTCCCCGTTTGGGTCGTGTCGAGGCGATGTTCACGCCTCCAGGGCGATCTCGGGCTCCCAGAAGACCGAAGAAGTGAGATGGTCCAAAATCACACAAAAAAAAAAACATGGGACATTTTTTATTGTGTTAACCTGGGGGCCAGGGGCGCAGTTTGAGCATCAACTTCCCCTGTCAAAAAAAACAGGGTGCGACCGTCGAGGGGCACACCCTGATTTGAGAAAAAAACAGTATGCACCAGTGAGGGGGGATCAACAATAACAGAAATGAGAGCTCAACGCAACAAGCAGGATCCTCACCACGGATTCGCAGTTCAGCCACGCACCCAGGGACATTGAATGACCGCTGGGCCCCCTCACTCTGATTAGTAGAAGTGTGTATATATATATATATATGTATATATATGTGTGTGATACGCAGAACTCAGATTGAGTACCACCTGCTGGATTACAAAAAAAGTGCGGACCCCGTTAGACGACTTCGACGCACCCAGACCCGCGAAGATCCACTCATCATCAAGCGGCATGGCCAGACTCACTCATATCCGCGCTTGCTCGCGCGCAGATTGATGGACGCAGTGTTGGCGCGCTGGTGCACGCGCGAAATGGACGCGGAGGTCCTGCGCGGCATTTGCATTTTCTGGCGACATCAGATTGGGCGATACATGCGGCTGGGAGGATTTCCCAAGCGGACTCGTCAAATTCTGCCCGCATGCAGCTGGAAATGGAACCGAGGAATTTTGCCCGAGGCAGTCATATTGCCAGAGAAATTCTCCGGTTGCTCCGGAAAGCGACCAAATCTGTTTCTTTGAAGAAGTTTTGGGCGGAATCTCGATTCTCCGGTTGTCACCCGATTTTGCGATCATAATCGTGAAGGTGGGGATGCAGGAACCGGAGCATCTCGATCCCGCCCCGATATTTCTTTCAAAAATACTGCCCGATCGCCTTCTTGAGCGACTGGAGAAACCCTGGGCTGGTCTCTGCAACATTGTACATGGGCCCCGGGGCCTAACAGGATCATCATCGCACAACTCGCGCTATTTCTCCAGTCCTCTTCTTTTAAATCCAGCAGGATATAGAGTTCGGAGGCGGTTCATTGAGTGCCCTGTCCCGTTCGAGATTTTTGTTAGCCGTTTCGCTAGGGCATCCTCCGAATTTGGGAAGTCGGTGGCGTCCCTCACACAGATCGCGACGTCAGGATCCAAAAGCAAGAAGGGTTTACTACATTTTAACCGAATGCCTTCCAAATCATTATGATTTGTTTTATAATGTTGGGCATGGCTCTTCAAACGAGGCCATTTCGCCTGAGACATTCTCCCACGATCAAGTCGAAGCTTTTCCGTCTTAGCAAAAAACATTCCAAGACACACCTTCTTCGGGAGCCTCCCAGACCTCCTGGAGCCTACCCTTTGGACCTCCTAAGGCCTCCTGCAGCCTCCAGAAGCCTCTGGGTGTCTCCTCCTGGACCTTGCTGGGAGTTCAGAACACAGACGCACATACACACAGACACACGGACACTGACACACATCACACAGCACATCGCGCGCGACACAAACAGAATCCACACAACACCTACAACATACAGGAATCACGCACACAACACACACACACACACGCACAACACACAAACACTTAACGCACAACACACCCAACACACACACACACAAACCACTCACATCACACTCAACACACAACCTGCAACACCTTACACACAACCCACATAGTAGCACACTTAGCACACACAGAACACACAACGCTCACAACACACACACACGCAAACAAAGAGACACCTATACATGATTCACACAGCACGCGCAGCACACAAGACGCGCACACAACACAGACAAACACACACACACACGAACATACACACACACACAATTAACAGAACACAGACATAACACACCCACACGAACAACCCACGGTAGAAGGCCAGGCACTGCTCAGGAAGAGGCACGGTCGGGAATTTTTGCTTAGCGTGTCGCGCTGCCGGTTCTGGCCCGCCTTGCTTCGGCGCGACACGCGCATCAGCGTCCCGAGAATTTCCCAGCCTCCCGCCCCGCGAAGCGGAGCGACATGCTGTCCGCTTGCGGGGCAGAGCGTGTCTCTGGGGCCAGCGCCGCGACACGCGACGCGCGCAGCTCAAACGCTCCAAGCGCAGGGGTTCATTCCACTCTCGAACGGCCAGTCCCTGACGTTGCCCCCTTGCTTGCACCGCCGTTGACGTAAAAAACGCCCACCATGCATAGTGGACAACGCTGCTGTGTTCAGAACCCCCGTACCCCCGAATTTCGATGTTGAAGACGGAATTTCCATGGCGGTGGAGTTTTGGTAGCTTTTTATACCGATGCTTCCACCCCGACAACGGCCGCGAACGCAACCTTGAAATTGGGGGGTGCGGGGGCAGTATCGTCGAAACAACGTCAATGGATTGGCGTCTTTAGCGCCAACAGCGGCATGTCCGACCGCGGCCGCCTGCGTCCGCCGAGGAGACGCCGGCGCCCGCGCCCGCGCCCAAGATCCGGCCGCACTCGCAGCAGTTGCCGCCCGCGCTCGACCTCGGCCCCACGTCGGGCTCTTCGCCCGCAGCGGGCGCGTCGACGGCACCAGCGCAGACGGCGACGGCGGGAACGGCGGCAGCAACAGCGACAGCGGCGACAGCGACTGCAACGACGACCCGTGGTCGTCGTTGTCGTCGTCGTCGCCGTCCGACGACATGATCCAATCCTGTTTTTTTGTGTTCCCCGATTTCGGCCTCCCCATGGGCTGTCAAGTGCAGATCTGTCACAGAAGAACAAACGAATGAACCACCACTTCGGACATAATAGCCCAGGCCTGGATGAGACCGCATGGGGGAGGCTAAGGCCTCTTCTTGAAGCATGCAAACATGCACCGTGACTGAAAGACAGATCAATGGCTGATGCAGAAGGGGGGAGGAGGGGAAGGAAGTCCTGGTTGTGGATGTTGACGATGTGCTGTCGTGAGTCGTGTGCTGTCCTGTGGTGTGGGTGTATTGGAATGTATTGATGCTCTAGTGTCGATCAAGTGAGTATTGCTTGTGCCGATTGTATCCAGGTGAGGTCATTCGGGTGGCCGCTTTTTATTGAATGTTGTGGGCGTTGCGGCGTTGGGTGTAGGTCGGGTCCGTGTTGCTTCACGTCGTCGTCCCACCGCTTGCGTTATCCTCATTGTTGCCGCTGTCCGTGCTGTCGTGGGCTTTCTCCTGAAGGCCAGCGTAGTGCTCTTCACGTCCAACTTACGCGCTCGTGTTTGTAAACCCTAAACCGTGCGCCATGACTTCTGCCTGTGAATTGTCTTCCAGCTTGCGATACACGCCGCGTAGAACGCAGATTGTAATCGACCCCGGGCGCCACTTCCATCTCCATTTTCAGAGCGGTTAGATTGTCGCAGTCGCTGTGATTGTCCAGAGTTGCAGTTCTGTCGTGTGGCGGCGGTGGGTTGCTGTCCGCGTCGTCGCTGGGGGCTCCGGGAAGGCCGTGTTTTGTCACTCGTGCCCAGTGCTTTGTCATTGCCGCCTGGCTGTCCGCGTCGTGCTGGGGGCAACCGGCTGAGATCATTGCCCAGTGCCTTGTCGTTCGTGCCGTCGACAGCCGTTGGTCTCGTGGCTGCAGCTGTCCTGTCCGTGCGGTGGATGCCCTGCTTCTTAGACCGGCGCTGGCCTTCTCTATAGGCGTAAGGCCAGGGCCTTCTAAGAAGCAGGGTGCCTCTAAGAAGCCTTCCCCCCTCCCCCGACCCCCCTTCTGCGCGCCGCCAAGGATGGTGCGTCGTCAGGGTGTCCTGACGATCCTGCGAGGCATGCGTCGTATACGGTCCGCCGCGGGTGTTGCCGCAGAGGCTCCGCGTGCGCCCACGCCTCTGCCCCGCAGAATAAGTACCTCGGGGGAACGGGGCGGGACCTCCGGGGCCGCGCAGTGAAGAAGACGTATCCTCGGACGTCTGTCAGGATTTATGCAAAGTACGTGGAAGGCATTGGTTGCTGATGTTGCCTTTGCAACCTCCTCACATGTCAGTGCTCGCGTGCGCGTCCCTTCACATGCGTTTTCCCTCCTGCGTTGCCCCCATCCCTGGCTCCTTGTCGCCATTTGCCCTCTCGCCCCAGGTTTTCGTGGAAAAAGACGCGCGGGCGGCACAGTGAAAAGCTGTACCACCAGACTATTTTCAGGCGATCGCAAAACATGGATCAAGGGGGCGTGGCTTAGCGACGGGTCCCGCTTCCTCGGGAAATCGCGGATTTCCGCCGCCAAGCGAGGCGGCACTGGCCGCATTCTGGGGAGGGCACCTCCCCCGATCCATGGACTTGGCGACCGCGCGCCAAATCCATAGATCGCTAATCAATGTTTGCGCGCCCCCGAATTGAAAAAGCCGCATCGTCGGACGTCTGGGACGGCGGCGGCGGCGGCGGCGCCGACATTGGCTACTGGCGGGGCAGGGCGACAGCGACGGCCCAGACTCCCTCGCACCGCGACAAAGTCGCGACGGCAGGTTTCTGGCCGTTCCCTCGGCCTCTCAGGAGGGCCCTGGCCAGGCCCGGGGAACATGAAGATTCGACTCAGGATGAAGAGCCGGTCCCAGAGGAAGAGGTCCAGACTTCGGGGTTCCGCGATGTAGGCACAAATCGCGGCGTCGGGGGTCTGGGGCTGACAGCGACGACGGGGACGTCGTCATCGTCGACGGCGTCGTGGTGGATGCGATGCTTGCCCCGTTTCTGGAGGTTCTCGTCGCGGCTTGGAAGCTGTGGCCAGAATGGACTCATGGGAGGGGCCCATTGGAACCAGTTTTGGAGCGGAGTCGCATGGGAGCCAGGGCGACGGGGGCTGCCCCCGACAAGTGAGGGTGGACTTCGCAGAAGGGCCCTGGTCGCACTTTCACGTCCGCCGCTCCAGACCAGGGGGCGGCTGCCCCGAGGGGGGCTCTCCCCCCCCGAAGAGTGCAGGTGGACTTCGCAGAGGGGCCCTGGTCGCACTTTCACGTCCGCCGCTGCAGACCAGGGGGCGGCTGCCCCGAGGGGGGCTCTCTCCCCTGGGCGCGGCTGGCCCGGCCCCCTCGCACAGCCAGGCGCTGCCGCGTGTGGTCGTCACGAGGCGGCCCCCTCTGTTCGAGGCCTGGGGGCCCACCACTGACGGAGGCCTGTAAATTGGCACCAACACCAAGACAGGGGGTTGCCTCCACAGGGGGAAGGTGATCCTAGATTTTCGGTGCTGGTGGTAATAGTTCGGCCACCTGGGAGCCAGAATATTACCACCATCGCCGAGATCGGGATCTTCTTCCTTCGGTGGAGGCACACCGCCGAACTTGGTGTTGGTGACAATCTCAAGGCCTGCGACACTGACGAAGATGAAATTGCCTAAACAAAAACTTTCTGAGCTCCGCGCAGACTTTCTGGGTCGGCGCCGGGCCCCCCTGGCGGCGCCTCCAGCGCCGCCCCCGAGCGGAGTGCCGAACGTGTCTTTGGACAGCGGGAGCCCATGCCAAGAAACACCCTGCTTGCCTCCGGGGGGCCCTGGGTTTCTTGGGCTCTGAGGGCTTTTGCTGCGGAAAGCGCGACGCTCCCACACCAAAACATCATGGACGTCCTGGGGTCTCAGGGTTGGGCTTCTTGTGGGAGGTCTCGTGTGGTCGAGAGGAGGAGGAGGACGAGGAGGAGGAGGAGGAGGAGGAGGAGGAGGAAGAGGAAGAGGAAGAGGAAGAGGAAGAGGAAGAGAGGAGGAGGAGGAGGAGGAGGAGGAGGAGGAGGAGGAGGAGGAGAAGGAGGAGGAGGAGGAGGGGAGGAGGGAGGAGGAGGAGGAGGAGGAGGAGGAGGAGAGGAGGAGGAGGAGGAGGAGGAGGAGGAGGAGGAGGACGGGGAAGGGAGGAGGGGGAGGAGGAGGAGGAGGAGGAGGAGGAGGAGGAGGAGGAGGAGGAGGAGGAGGGAGGAGGAGGGGGAGGAGGAGGAGGAGGAGGAGGAGGAGGAGGAGGAGGAGGAGGAGCAGGAGGAGGTCAGGGGGCTCCTGCTGTATCCTCTTCCGCCACGGAGGGGGAGGCTGGAGGGCCCCCCGAGGCCAGGGTTCCGTCGGCTCCCCGGCGGGGGGAGGGCGGAACACGGAGAGAGCAGGCCTCGGCGCGCGCCCGCGGGCTGCTCCCAGCGCGCCGACGTCTTGCTTGCCTTAAGGTCGGGCGTGTCCCTCTACAGGAGGAGTCTTCAAATACACAGTCCAAAACCCGAGTAAGGACGCGCAACTTTGCTCAGGTTGCCCTTGCGTCCTTGCGATGCTGCTCCTCTAGGCACCAACGCTTACCTGTTAAGGACGGAGGTGAGTCAGGGTACCCTCGCGTCCTTGGGGTTTTCGTCGTCAACTTCGGCTTCCAAGGGTCTTGCGTCCTTACCGCGCGTCCTTGTTAGGGTTTTTGACTGTAAGAACAAATAGTCTGGGGACGATTTGGTTTTGTTTGATGTGTGTACTGCGTTTGCTCCCTGCTCTTGTCGGGCTAGCTTCAACCTGTCGTCCAAAATCCGCCTGTAGGAGGACGTGCCTGACCTGATGCTTGCCCCCCTGGAGCGTCCGCTCACGGCGCCACGAGCGGGGGGGGGGCTTCTTGGAGGCGGGGCGCCTGCCTTGGTCGGCCGCCCCACCCCCCCCGCTCGCCCCGCCCACTCTGGCGAGCCGCCGAGGCTCCACCGGCAAGTGCAACGTCAACCACCCGGTCCCGTGCTGCCAGGACTTGCCGAGCGCGTTCCTACGGGGCGTGAAAACGACCACAGCCAGCCAGAGTTGAGCTTGGCACCAGGGAAATGACCACGACCACTGCTTCTTTTTCGGCCGGCTGGAAGGCGGCGCAAACAAGAAGCAGTGGCTGTGGTCATTTTCCAGTCCCGCAGTTCCTCTCCTCGCAGAGTGCCCACTCGCAAGCGTTCGCACACACAGTTGCTTGCCTCGGTGTGACACATATCGTAGATGCCCCGCGGCGGATCCAGGCCACTCGCGAGTGGTCGCTTTTTGCGAGTAGCGGTGCGCGCTTGTCTGAGGACGGGGGCTCCTGCGGCGTGTGCTCTGGGGACCAGTGCTGCGCCGGCGACGAGGGCTCCGTCACGTGTCCGTCGGCCTCCACGGCCCACGTGGAGGGCTGCATCAAGCCGAAGCTGTACGATTGCACGGGCGAGACCGGCATAGAGGCGCCGAGCACTACGATCTTTGGTGGAAGTCAGATCAAGTCACCCCGCTCGCGCGTGGGCGGGCCCACAAATGCACGACCGGGAAAAGCAGGCTTCGGCGCGCTACGGGTAGGACAGTGCTGGATGAAGCAAATCTGATTTCGCGGTGAGGTCGTCCGCCCCGAGGTGGGGCAAGGCAAAAACCGGGGAGTGGGAGAGAGGGAGGGGAGGTGGTCATAAAAAATAAACAAGGAACAGCATCACAAACATTGAAAACATAGAGGCGCCGAGCACCACCACGGCCCAGCACCAGAACTCGAGCACCCGGGAGCGGCATTCTGACAAGGCTACGTCCACCACCCCGATCGAGTACAGTTGCGACTTCGAGGGCGAGCCGAACTGGCGAAACGGCTGGTCTTGAGAGGAGGGAGAGATACCGACACCATCTTGCTCGTCCTGGAGAGCCCTCGCCGCCACGCCTGGATGCTCCTCGAGATTCTGGTCAGAACGCACCCCGGGCGAGGTCTGAGGAGTGGCCGTATCGGTAGCTTCTTGCCCCCCCAGGTCCGACATGAAGAAGGCCTGGTGCTGCAAGAAGCACGGGGTCGCCTGCGCAACCGGCCCCAAGGGCCTGCGCAGGAGATCCGATGCGGACGGGACCACGACCCTCGCGCCGTTCTACAACTGCAGCGCTCCCGCGGAGGAGCAGGAGCGATGGTCCTCGCTCAAGCGGGCGTGGTGCCGCGTCATGCAGGGCTCCGACGAACCCGAGGCCCAGAAGGAGGCCCAGAAGGACGCCCCTGGGGAAGGCGGCAAGGCGTACGATCCGGAGCTGGACCTGGGCCGTGAGGGAGGCGCCGCCCTCTCTGGGGCGGTCGTGAGGAACTCCGTCGGTGGCTCGGACCAGGAGCCGGGGGAAGACCAAGAGCATGGTTTGTCTCAGGCTCTGGCAAGTTTAGTTGCATGGACGGAGGGGGGGTGGGGGCTGGGCGGGCTTGAACCTGAAGCAAGCCGCAAACGACTTGCACTTGCGGACGCCACGCAAGTCGAAAGGGGCCGAAGACAGCAAAAGGTTGCCCGTCGTGCGAGAGGCGGCGGGGCCGACGAGCGTCCCTAGCGAACCATCCCCTTCCTCGACGTCCCCCTCGCCTCGCCCCAAGACGCACGCCTGCGGCCGGAGGCGGCTTCGACAGGCGAGAGGAGGGCGCCCCGGAGGGGGATGGTTTGCGGGGGGTCGGTTGCAGGCCGCGCCCGAAAGGATTTGGACGCCCGAAATGGGTACGGAAAGAATGGGTACAATGCCCAACAGCAGTCCCTGCTCATTTTGAGCAGGACTCGCTGTCCGCACCGCCGCGGCCTGTGTCCATTTGGGACAGGAGGCCGCCTGCGCAACAGCGGCCGCTGTTGGTTTGGGACAACGTTTGTTGTTGGGCACTGCACCCATTTATTCGGTACCCGTTTCGGGTGTCCAAAAAGGAGGCGGGGCCGCCGAGCGACATCGTCCTGGACGAGGGGGGCGTGCGAGGGGAGCTCCGCGCGGGGCTGACCGCCTTCGCGCGGCGCGTCGGCGGCCCGGGGCCGTGGGCGCTGGCCTCCGCCGCCGCCTTCGTGGGCGCGCTCTCGCTCGTCGCCTTCGCCGTGGCGGTGGCGCGCGGCAGGACCGCCGCGGGGCGGAGGGCCGATGCCGACGCCGGCCCCCCCCTTGCGCACGCCCAGGCCTGCACGCGTTGTGGAGAGATCGCGGCGGGAGGCTCCTCGCCGTTGTCGGCCTCCAGGAGTCCTTGCGGGACGGGAGCATGACCACAGCCATTGCTTCTTGTTTGCGCCGCCTTCCAGCCGGCCGAAAAAGAAGCAGTGGTTGTGGTCATCTCCTTGGTGCCAAGCTTAACGAAAATGACCACAACCACTGATTTGTTTCTGCTTGCTGGAAGGCGGCAACAAAAGAAAAGCAGTGGCTGTGGTCGTTTCCACGTCCCGTAGTCCTCGTCGTTGGGCCTCGGGGCCGTCAGAGCACGGCTCGGGATGAAAACCCGATCCCCGGGGAGGGGTCCAGACCTCTGGGGGTTCTGATGTTCCCAGCCTGCTGTAGCCTTGATCAACAGAAAAGAACTTGAAGCACCAAGAGAGTACCGACACTGGAGGGCTCTCGCGTGTCGGGCCCTTACTCGTTCGACACCGTTCCACTACTTCTCTGGGTGCTCGAACTTATTTCTGGGATGTTGCCCTGAAGTGCGACGGGAGCAACCTCACTCTGGGGGTCGACCTTGCGAACGAGCTGCGGCGTCGGGGGTCTGGGCGCCTGGGGGCCCTCTGGGGCGGCTGGGCCGATCCGCCGCGGAATCCTGGCCTCGGAAAAAGGCCAGTCGCGACCACGGCGGCCTCTCTGGTCTCTGTGGGGCCCCCTGGGGGCTTCGCGTCGCCACGACTAGGGGGCCACATGCGAACCCCACCCTCCCCCTCAGAAATCGTGGGGGGCAGGGGTAGGGTTCGCATGTGGCCCCCTAACGGCGGGATCTGTGCGGGAAAGCTGTTCCTCTGATGGACTCCAGGTGGGGTCCGGGCAAACGTGCCCCTTCTGTGCGCAATCGTCCATTCTCAGACTGCTGGGAAGAAGGATTGACTCCATTGGGCCAGTGATTCGAATTCCGGATTCTGCTTCGAGTTTCGGCGCTCCAGCGCCCCCGCCGAGCTCTTCGAGCTCGTTTTGTTTGACTCTGGCAAGTCTACTTGCGCGGACGGGGGTGGGGCCTAAACCTGAAGAACGCCGCAAACGACTTACACGTGCGAAAATCACGCAAGTCGAAAGGCATGTGATCGTTCGTATTCGGTTGAAGGAGGGGCGAGAGGTGGGGGGCCGGGGCGAACGTCTAAAAAAACAGGCCTTGGCGAACATCGGCGCCTTGCCTTGCCTTGCCTTGCCTTGCCTTGCCTAGGAACTAGGGGGGATCCAGGGACCAGATTCGAAAGGACTTGGGTTGGGCGGCGGAGCCGCCGCTGTGTCAGGGCGCACCCCTGGGAGAGGTTCGAGATCGGTATCCATGATCCCAGACCCCCTCGCCTTGTGAAAAAACACGACGGAGGTTTTCGTTATTTCTGAGTTCTGGGGGCCCTTCCCGGGCCTCGGGACCATCAAAAGACGATTCAGAATAAGAAACCGGTCCCGGGGAAGGGGTCCAGACTTTGGGGGGTTACGTCATGAAAAAAACACGATGTCGGAGGTCTGGGATCGAAGACGCTTGCGGCGAACTAGCAGCGTCACCCCCTATCTTTTGGAGACGTGGGGCAGGATCTTAGGGTGGGAAACCGATGCGGATGCCGGTGCCCTTCCTTCGTTTTCGCATGCGCTCGAGGGTTAGTAACTAATGATCCTAGCTACCCCTCTTCGGAAGAGGTGCCATTGTGCTCTTCGCGTTGGGGCTCTCGACCTTGACGTGCTCTTCGCTATGAGGCTCGAAGAAGAAAAAAAGTCGTAAACATAAACTTTTGGCGCTCCGCCCTCAGGGGGCCCACCGCGGATCCAAGAAATCCGCGCGGAGCGCCAAGAGTCTATGTTTACGGCGTTTTTTGTTTTTCGAGCCTCACAACGAAGAGCACGCCGCGAGGTCGAGAGCCCAAGCGCGAAGAGCACAGTGGCACCTCTTCTGAAGATGGAACCTTGGCGTGCTCTTCGTTGTGAGGCGCCTCCATGGCTTCATGAGGTTTCGGGGAGAGCGCTCAACTTCTCGACCCGCGTTCTCGTGGCCGTGCTTCGTTCCTTCTTTGGCAATCCTGGTGGTAGTAGCACGTTGTGAGGCGCCTCCATGGCCTCGTGGGGCTTCGGCGAGAGGGCTCGCCTTCTTGGCCCGCGTTCCTGTGGCCGTGCTTCGACTGTTTGTTTCTGCCGGGGGGCCCTGAGGGCACGGCCAGGTCCGCCTCGGCATCCTGTGAGGAGGAGGAGGAGGAGGAGAAGTAGGAGGAGATGGAGGAAGAGGAGGAGGAAGAGGAGGAGGAGGAGGAGGAGGAGGAGGAGGAGGAGGAGGAGGAGGAGGAGGAGGAGGAGGAGAGGAGAGGGAGGAGGAGGGGAGGAGGAGGAGGAGGAGGAGGGAGGAGAAGGAGGAGGAGGAGGAGGAGGAGGAGGAGAGGGCGGAGGAGAGGGAGCAGGAGAAAGGGAGCAGGAGAAAGTGAGGAGGAGGAGGAGGAGGAGGAGGAGGTGGAGACCGCGCCCTGGGGAGAGGTCCTCTCCCGCCACGAGGGCCCCAGGTGCCCCCTTCAAAGAGAAGGCGGGCATCAGTCAGTTCCATAGTCGGGACTCGCCCCGAGACGGCGCGCAAAACTTCCAAAGCGGCCGCAAGACCGGGCGTCTGGAATTCGTCCGAGGAACGCCCAAGCGTCAGATGCCTGCAAGATCCCAATGCGAAGTGCTGGCTTGTTGACTCTTGATTTGCGCGGGGACGCGTGTTCGGCGGCGGTGGTGCTCGCAGACGGCGAGCGCGGGGAGCGCGAGCGTCTTGGCGCTCGGAGCCCCAGGGCAGGCCGAAAACGGCGCGCGCCCCGAAAGCATCGACCCTGGCATCCCGAAGTCGACGGGGATTGGCGACGCGTCTTCCAGCGCCTGTCGCGTGTCTCCGCAGGGGCCTGCCCGTCTCAGGGTGATCTGATCATCGCGAACGGTGTGCCTTGTGGAAAGACCGTGCTGCGTGCCTGCCTGGAGATAGCCGTGCTTCCAAGGTGGAGAAGGCGTGCTTGACATGTTGGTATGTTTGCCAGCGTGGGCCCCGAGTAGCCAAATCGTGGATTACTCGCACCCTCGATGTGCAATAGCTGTGGTCCAATCTGCACATCGTGCCACCTGCATGTCAACATGTGTTGCAACCTGTGCATCGCAAAAGTGGTGCAAGCTATGGGGCTGCGGAGTAATACGGTGTGCAGTCTGTATGTGGTGCAACCTATGTGGTGCAGCAGATGTGGTGCAAGCTGTGTGGTTTAAGCTGCATGTCGGCGAGTTGCGGAGTGCAATACACATATATATATATATAGAGAGATATATAGACATGTGTGTATGTATATATATATGTGTGTGACGCGACCCATGGGGTATGACCTACAGGTTGCATGCTATGTGGACCAGTCTACGTGGTGGAGTGCATAAGTATTACGCTTGTTGTGGTGCAATATGTTTGTTGCACCCTATTTGACGCAAGGTAACGGTGTGGAACGTACGTCGTGCAAAATATGGGATCAAGGTCGTCTCTCCACCGGTCAGCATTGAGGCGGTCTGCAGGTTTCATGGTTCGTTTGTGAGTTGTCCATCGTTCACGTCATCTCTCCCTCTCTCTCTCTCTTACTCTCTCTCTCTCTCTCTCTGTCTCTCGCGCCCGCGTCCCTCCCCCCGTTTTTCTACTCACGTGCACCCTGAAGGGCTACTTGAGCGAGCGTCGCTGGCAAAGCCTGGCAGGTGTACTCACGGGAATGTCCTCTAATTGTGTTCCCCATCTTTCCTCTCAGTCAACTTTCTTCGCAACGGTGACAGACGATGCGCTCAGGGTCAGAGGAGCGCGCTGGTTTGTGGAACACCTTATCTCTGGAGTGGTCCCACAAACAGGTTGGCACTCGTGCTGTGGTCGCGTCGTGGTGATGCCGCAGCGATGCGGCGCTGAGTCTGGCCCTTGGCAGTCCCAGCGGCACGCACGTGAAAAGGGCGCCCGTGAGAACGATAGGGGGCCACATGCGAACCCTACCCCTACCCCCCACGATTTCTGAGGGAGAGGGTGTGGTTGGTTCACTTCGCTCGGGAGCTCCCGAGCGAAGTGAACCCCACCCTCTCCCTCAGAAATCGTGGGGGGTAGGGGTAGGGTTCGCATGTGGCCCCTTAAACGACGCTGGGGGGGGGGGGGGTGGGGGGGGGGGGGGGAAAACGCGGTTGCCCGCGCGCCCCCCGGCCCGTCGGGCGCGCGGGGACCCCCAGAGCGACCATGCCCCGCCCCCCCCCCCTTGGCCCACCCGCCGACGGGCACAAGGCCTTGACCCGCACGGAGCCCGAAGAGAGCAACTGGCCTCCATCATGCCCAGGGCCTCCTCCTCCTCCTCCTCCTCCTCCTCCTCCTCCTCCTCCTCCTCCTCCTCCTCCTCCTCCTCCCTCCTCCAGCAGGCAGTGGCGCTGCTCCACAGTGGGGAGCCATGCCAAGGAGCACCCCGCTTGCCTCCAAGGGTGCCCTGGGTTCTTCCTGGGGTTTCGATGGTGCGTGTCTGTGGACAGCGTGACGTTCCCACACCGAAACTCAGTGGACGTCCTGGGGTCCCCGGGTTGGGTTTCTTGTGGGAGGCTTCTTGTGGGCTGGCCTCCACTGGCCTCCATGGGTGGTCCTACAGGGTCCGCCCGCGTGCGAGCCAGCCCCCGAGGGCCGCCGGAGGGCCCGGCAGCGCCGTGACAGCTGCGCCTTTTTCGGGGAAGCTCAAGAGACTGGAGTACGCCAGGACCCGGGTCAGCCGACGTTGTTTGACGAGCGCGTTCTGGATTGTGACGGTCCTGTTTTCGTGGGATGTTTGTAGCGGGAGTTCGCGTCAACTTTCAGGCCAGGTCTTGTCATTTTCGTGATGGCCCCGTCAGGCCAACCCGAGTCCTCCGTACCCGAGTCTTACGTCTCCCCGACTTTTCTGGGTCGCCTTTGAGGGCCCTTCTGCAGCTGCCCTCCCAGCTGTGTTGCATTACATACGAAGCCGCAGTAAGACGGCGCACTGGCACGGAAAAACTACGAATTCGTGCATGCCGAAAAATCGAATAAGAAAACAAAGCGCTGATTGCGAACACACACGCCCATGCCTGGCCTCGATAAAAAAGGACGTCGAAGCGCGCCCCCCTCGCCCCCGCAACTCGAGGCGGACGGGGGGAGCGATCGGCTCCCCGCAAGCTCAGGGAGGCCGTTCCTTTCGAAGCATTTCGCGCTCCCCGCCACATTTGAGGTAGTACGGGGCGCGGGGGGGGGAGGGCGGGGGGAGCTTTTCGGCATTTCGCCTGGCGAGCGTGGACTTCGCAAACGGCGGCATGGGGGGGAACAGTGCACGTGGCTCCATCGATGTGTTTCGCCACCCACCAAACCACCCCAACCCAACCCGGAGGCTTCGATCTGCCTGCCACTTCCAGTGGGAGGGGGTCGGGGAACATAGAGAGTACGCAGACGGAGTCCGACCCGGGGTGGCCCGGTAGGTCGCCGGTGCTGCGTGCGTGCGATGCCCGGTGGGCCTGCTGTGCAGGTGCTGTGCAGATGCCGCGGTGCCGGCCGCGCGACGCAGGAGGCGCCGGCCAGCGCACGGGGTGGGCGGCAGGCGGCGGGCGAACACCCGGCAGGCGGGGATTCCGATCGGCGACGCTGGCTGTGAGAAGGCGGAACCCAGCAAGACCCTGGCGTCGTGGGCTGGACACGCCGGGATCGGCGACGCCGTGAGACGGAGCAGGGCGCGCCAGATCACCTGCGAGAGTGTCACACACTTAGCCAGGGTTGGAGGCGGCCGGGGTGTCCGAGCTGGCTGGCTGGCTGGTTGGGGTGTCCGACGTGCGGGCGGGCACTGGGCGAAGACCAGGAAGTGCCAGCCAACTATCTTTCAGTCGGGCATGTCCCTCTGCAGGAGGAATTTTCAGAACAGTAAAAGGTAAGATGGGAACGATGTTCTATCATTTTCCGATTCTCTGGGTTTTTGATTCTTTTTGATGTTTGTCAGATGTCTTCAAGAACCCGCCTGCAGGAGGACATGCCCGACCGAAAACTATCTGGGAGCAAGGCAACTACCACGTAGCGCAAGGAGCACTTGTCGGAACGACGAGCATCCAACCTCTCTCGAAGGAGAAGAGGGTACCCATATCCCTACCCTTCGCCCCAGTCTCCACGTTTTCGGCCTCCCAGGAGGCCCTCGTCGTCAACGTTGGATTCGCCTCGAAATCCTGGTCAGAACGCACCCGGGGAGAAATCCTGGAAGTAGCGGTATCGGTACCTTTTGGTGTCCCCAATGTTGCCCAAGCGCCGGGGACATCACTTTCCTGGCTTCAGGGAGGGGCTCTGGCTTCCAGGCCGTGCCGCAGACCTGGGTCGGGGAAAGCCCGTTCGTGGCCGAGGCTCGCCGTGGCCAGACCAGTCCACTCGCTCCTTCTTTGGCAGTCCTGGCGGCAGTAGCACGATGGATGTGCACTCGTGCTCGGGTGCTCCTTTGGCCTCGCAAGGATCGTGCGGTGGGCCGCGCGGGAGCACGGGGGCCCCTACGCGTTCCTGCGCGGCGTCGACTCCGCGTCCCGCCTCGCGGCGTAGCCCAGGGAGCCGCCTGAGCGGCGCAGGAGCAGAGCTCCGGGCCGAGTTGCCTCGCCCAGCTGTGCGACGCCTGGAGACGTCGAGGTGGCGGGCTGGTGCTCATGTCTGGGCCCTTGAGGCCGGTGTCGGGCCTCGGGGCAGTCAGGCATCGACTCGGGACGAAAATCCAGTGCCGGGAATGATGGGCCGATGTTCCACCACCACCACCATAGGTAGGAGAGGGAGGAGGAGGAGGAGGAGGAGGAGGAGGAGGAGGAGGAGGAGGCGGAGGAGGAGGAGGAGGAGGACCTCCCCATCCTCCCGTCTCCTCCGTCCTATATATATATATGTATATATATATATGTGTATGGTAGTGGTGGTGGAAAATTGGTCCATCAGCGAATGGGTCGAGAGAGAGAGAGGTCCACAAGCCCGCGCACCGAACGAATCGAAGAGTCGGACGTCTGGGCGGCAGTGCCAAGGGGGGCCACCACTAGACGGCGCGCTCGGGGAAGGGCTTCGCCCTCGAGGCGGTGGCGAGCGAGGGGGGGGGAAGTGAGAAAAAGAAGGCCTGCTCTCAGGGCTCGGAGGACCCGCAGCCTTCCGAGAAGTGTCCTAAGCCTTCCCCGAAGACGGAGAACACTTCTCCTCCTCACAAGGCACGAGGGGGCTTCTGAGAAATCCCGCCTCCTTCTGAGAAGGGCTTCTCCTTCTCACTTCCCCCCTCTCGCTCACCGCCGATCGAGGGCTCGAGAAGCTGACGCCTCGTTGACTCGGAGGAAGCTGGGCGGCAGGCCAGCAGAAGGCGGACGGAAGCCAGCCGCAGGATCCAGGCTCCAAGAGATGCATGTTCGGGCGATGCAGGATCTCTGGAGCGAACCATGCTCTAGAAAACTGCCAGGATTGGCCAGAAGATTCGAGGAAGAAGCACACACCATAAACATAAGCTGTTGGCGCTCCGCGCGAATTTCTTCGATCCGCGCTGCCCCCCCCTGGCGCACAGAGCGACGCCAATCCAGAAATCCAAGAAAGATCAAAGAAATTCTCGCGGAGCGCCAAAAGTTTCCGTTTATGGCGTGCTTCAGTCTCACAAGATGTGGCCTAGTCTGGTTGGGATTGGCCATGGGGCGTGGCCAGGGTGGGTCCGTGGGCTGGTTGGGGCGAGGTCTCGATAGAGAGCCGCTCTGTCCCAGCACAGGTTGCTGGATAGATCGCCCCCCCCCCCCTCCCGAGGATCGAGGCTTGAGGCTGCAGGAGGGTCGAGGTCAGGAGGAGGAGGAGGAGGAGGAGGAGGAGGAGGAGGAGGAGAGTCGAGTCGAGCCCCCCAGCAAAGAAGAGGGCGCCTCGGACACGGGCGCGGCGGGAGGGCACCGCACCGGGGCCGGTCCGACGAGGCGCGCTGGCGTGTTGGGGAGTGTTGGGTTGCTGCTGCTCCCCACCTTTCAGGAGGGGAAAAAACACACAGACACAATTAATCTACGATTCCCAGAAAATATGGGAAAATATGGGAAGTGGGGGGGGGGAGACAAACACCCAGAAAATATAGGAAAATATGGGGGATATTCTTATTTGTGTGTATTTATTTGTGTGTCCCAGTTCCCCTTCAACCTTTCCCAGGAGGAGATGGGGAGCGCCCCCCTAGTGGTGACCCTCTTGGCGTGGCCTCGACTGCCAGGCTGCAGTTGACCTAGGAGGTGGCGACCCCCCCCCTAGCGGTGCATTGCCAGGCCGCTCGCCAGTCAGGCTGTAGCTTGCCTGGGTCGGCTTTGGCGTCCCCTTGTTGAGCTAAGATGCTCAATTGCTCGCTGAGGCAGGCCCATCCTGCATCCTGCTGGCTGCGCCGCCTATTGATCGTGCTTACACGCCCCTGTTCACCAGATCCTTCCTCCTCCCCCTTCTCCGCCTTCACTCTTTCCGCCTCCGCATTCTCCTCACTCCTGGCACTCCGTTCATCCTCATCCTGCCTGACCGGTTGCCACAATCAATTCAAGCATGCAGTAGAAAGACTTGCCATCTGCTGGCCCCGTAAGTGGGGCAGTCGCAGGCGAGCTTTGCAGGGTCAATGTGCAGAGGCCACGGTCGCAAACATGCGAGCGTGCGTCCGCGTCCTCCCACTGCGGAGTGGCGCGAATTGACTCCTCCATCCCCTTTCTCTGCTCCTCTTCCTCCTCCACACCTCCTCCGCCTGCCTCGGGGGGAAACTCGTCCCGCGAGCTCTTCCCTTTGGCGGGGCGCGCGCAACCTGCGGCTGCACGCTGCGCGAGTGCTTAATGCTTGAGCTGTTTCTCTCATCGGCACCAATGACCTACGCACGGCTGGTGCAACAACGGCTTGTGTCGCGCCCGTTCGGGAATTGCCAACCGTACACTGACGCTGATCTTGGCTTACGTCGGGCATGTCCCTCTACAGAAGGAATATTCAAACATAGTCCTAAATAGTTCGGGGGTGATGTTGGTATTGTGCTTCTTATTACTTTTGAGTATGTTCTGACTATTCTTTACGTTTCGTCGAACATCCGCCTGTAGGGGGGCACGCCCGACCTAAATCTTGGCCAGGCCAGTCCCAGGCCCCAGGCTGTTGTCTGGACCTTCCTGGCCGAGGCCACGAGGACATAGGATCGGTCTCCGTGTGTAGCTGGCGTGCTCCTGCGTCGCCCTGCATCGCGCGACGCCATCCTCGCCGTTTCCCGTGCTGTGGTTCGGCCTGGGGAAGCTCGTCCATCGGTCGGGCGGCTCGCCGCGCGTGCCCTCCGCTGAGAGCAGCTTGCGAATGATTGTTTCGTGTGTTCCCTCGTTTGCTCTCTCTCTCTCTCTCTCGCTCTCTCTCTCTCTCTCTTTCTCGCCCTCTCTCTCTCTCTCTCTCTCTCGCTCTCTTCCTCTCTCACTCTCTTCATATCTCTCTCTCTCTCTGTCTGTCTGCCTTTCTCTCTCTCTCTCTCTCTCTGTCTCTCTCTCTCTCTCTATGTATGTACAGACAGGCATGCACACACATACATGGATGTAGACATACAGATCAACCGTCATGCACACATACGTACAAACACACATACATTCAGACATGCACACATGCATGCAAGCATGCATCACTACATGCATACTATGTGCACACATGAATACATACATGCACGGGTGCATGCATACACACATGCATACAAACATGTCTACACACAGACAACGTACACATACATACATACATGCATGCATACATGCATGTACATATGCATGTGCACACGCATAACCAGTTACGTGCACATAGTCATAAACACATACATATACATAGACATAGTCATATACACATGGACATGTACGGATACGTCTACATGCCACATAAATATATACATACACACATGCAAACACATATACATACACATGTACATATACATACACGAATGCATCGATGTACACATATACATATACATATGCACATACATATACATATACATACGTGCATGCATGCATATGCATATACACACATATGTATATATATATATATATATATAGTAATTTCCATGTGGGGCATGCTGGCCCCTAAGATTCGGGCCACCCCCCCTTGTACCACGGTGCCCCCCCCCAGCCCCGGGGCTCTCTGGGCGGCCCCTCCCTGGAGGCCCCGAGACGGCTCAAGATCGCTCCCAAAGCGTTCAGGATAGCCTCCAGGCACCCGGGAGGCTCCCAAGACGCTCTCAGCCTGCCCCAAAGAACGCTCCGAGACGGCTGCACGTGACACCCCGACGGCCCATGAGACGCCCCAGGAGCCACCAGAGAGCCCCAGGAGGCTCCTCAAGACAGCCTCGCGAGACCACAAACAGGGACGGCCCAAGAGGGCCCCAAGGAGACCCCAAGACGGCCCAATATGACCACAAGACGGCCCAAGAGGCCCCCAAGAAAGCCCAGAAGGGCCCCAGGAGAGCCCCAAGAAAGGCCCACGACGGGGAACCCGAGCTATATTCTCGAGCCCCCCACCCCAAGATGACCCCCGAGGCCACCCGGAGGCCCCCAAGAGGCCCCGAGGATACCCAAAAGGGGCACCAAGGAGGCTCCCAGGAGGCTCCGCAGCCGCTTTGGCTCTCAAGCCCGCCCGCCCGCCAGGGAGCCCCCCCCGCGGCAGGCCGCCGCGTGACTATAGCAGGCCCGCGCCGCCCCTCGCGAGCCGCAGCCTCCGAGGCATGGCGCCCGCGGGCCCGCGATCGCCGCGCCGCGGCTCCCGGGGCCTGCCGCTGCTCGTGCTGGCGGCGTGCTTCGTCGTCCAGTACGTCTCGTGGGCCTTCCCCGGCGCCGCCCGGGCCGCGGTGCCCTCGCCCAATCCCGAGGGCGGCGGCTTCATGACGAAGGTGATCGGCGCCGCCGCGCAGGGCGCCACCGCGGCCTTCGTGGCGGCCATCCTCTCGGCGGTGACGGAGCCGCTCGTCAACCGCCTGCTCGTGAAGCGCATGACCTTCGCGCAGGCCTACGCGGAGGTGAACTTCGCCATCGTCAGCAAGTTCTTCCTGACGACCTTCCCCACCAACATGCTGAAGTTCCCCGTCTTCGAGGTGATCAACATCATGCTCTCCTTCACGAGCCTCTCCGGCGGGATCCGCGGCATGATCAACGGCTTCCTCTTCTGCACCATCATGTTGCCGGTGACGAACTATCGCTTCCGGAAGAGCATGGGCTGGGAGATCACGCTGCCTGCGCTCTACCAGGCATACGTGCCCACTGTGGTCCGTGACATTGTCTACGGCTGGTCCCGAGGCTTCGTCGGCGGCGCGATGTCCGACGTCGCGCTCCCCAAGGAGATCCGCTTCGGCATCACCGTCTTCGCCGCGTGCATCATCTCGTCCCCTGGCAACGAGTGGCGCGGGTACACCCTCCAGCCCAAGGAGAAGAAGCTGCCGTTCGCCGAATACTTCAAGCCGATCAACTACGCGCGCTCCACCGGCGTCGGCGCCACCATCATGGGCGTCGCCCTCGGTGTGGGCATGTTCGTCACGCCATACGTGGAGCAGCTCGTGAGCTTCCTCGGCACACTGATCTGAGGCGGCGGCCCAAGGCAGACAGACGGGGGCCAATGCAACTGAGGTCAGCCAGAGCGCTGGATTTTGCAGGATCCTGCAAAGCCAGGGTTGCATTGACCCGGGCTAGCGCGCAGGATCCTGCAAGATCATGCAACTCCTGTTTGACCCAGGTTTGCACTGACCAGGGTCAGTAGATGCCCGAAGTCTGCAACCGCTTGCGAACCATGCGGATCTGCGCCGGGCGGAAGAGGCCGACGGCAAGAGCACGCCCCAGCCAGGATTGTTGGTCTGTCCATGTCAGCCGCTTGGAGCTCCCCCGCGCACTGCTGCAAATTCAATAGATTTTTATTCAGCGCTGATGTTGCTTCCCGCAACAATTTTCGAGTCAAAGCGCGAGACTTTTGGCAAGTAGTTTAAACATTGGTCACGCCATCGTGTGAAGTATGCATGGGGAAAGAGAAAAAAGGAGGCTCCCAAGAGGCCCCGAGGATACCCAAACGAGGCCCCAAGGAGGCGGCTCCCAAGAGGATGAATGCGACTATGGCACGCGCTTGTGCATGATAGATCTGTCCAAGCTCTTCCAGTGCGCCCGTTGGCTGCTCTAGGCGCGCGCGAAGCGCGCGCGCTGTGATTCTAGTATGTATACACACAGTAGACTTCTTCTTAAAATGTATACACACAAGTAGATAGAAACATGAATATATGTGCATATTTATGTATCGGACCCATATACGCAGACATCCCCTTTTCTTCCTCTCTCTCTCTCTCTCTCTCTCCGTCACTACCTCTCTCTCTCTATCTCGTCTACTCGTCCCCCTCTCGTCTTCCCCGTTCCCTTCAGCTCTGAGCTGCCACGCAGTTCAGAGATGGTGTCGAGGCTGGGGCCGAGCCTGAGCTCAGTCAGGCCTCAAGCTGCGCTCCTGTACGTTTCCATGGGGACTGCCGACATTGCGATTTCCCCCTCTGATGCTTCTCCTGCTGCACATCCTCCTCTATCGCTCTTCATTTTGCCGATGCTCCTCCTCTTGCTGATGCTCGTCCTCTTCCTCTCCCTGTTGCTGTTTCTCGCCGTCCTCCTCCTGCTGCCCGAGCTGGTCCCCCCATCCCCTTCTCTTCCATTACTACCCTTTGTTCGTGAGACTCTGACTTGTATCGGCACCCGTGCCTCTGCTCCACGCCGCGCAAATGAAGCGCCCAGGACTCGCGGAGTGAGCGAAAGAGGGCGCAGCCTGAGAGGAGGAGGCGGCGCCCAGAGCCTCCCAGGTGCAGTACAACGACGATTTCTGGGTACGCTCCTGGACCTACTGGTACCAGCACTCGCGCCGCGCTCGGGGTATGTGACTTCGGAGCGCGTTCCATACCTACAGGTACTATTGTTTTGTTGTCGTTGCCTCTCTCTCTCTCTCTCTCTCTCCCTCTAGCTCTCTCTCTCGTTCTCTCTCTCTCTCTCTCTCTTTCTTTCTCTCTTTCACAGATTCCCCGAGCAGTGCTCGCACTCAGGGGTTCTACCTGCCTTCTAAGGTACCCGACGGCGTGTCGCCGCCCGTCGCCTCCGTTGCCGCCGGGCCCCAGTGGCGGTCCGACCAGCCCTGTCGCCGCGCGTCCGCCGTGCACTGTCCTCCGTTGGTTTGCACTGTGTTCTCTCGTGCTGCGCTGGCTTTGTCTTGCTCGGGGGTGGACAGAACCCCCAACAGTGGCACGTCGATTCGTGACTTGTCCGTTTTCGGTTCTCGAGAGGGCGCCGTGGCCGTCATGTTCCAGGCTTGCGCCCGCCAGGTTTGGGCCCGAGGTCGTTTTCACTAAACCACGTTTTACTAGAGGGAGGCCTGTCCATCCCCGAATTGCTTCGTGTCGCATTGTGTTGCTTTGCATTGCTTTGCTACGCATGGCTTGGGTTTGCAGGACTTGGCCTTGCTACGCATTGCTGCGCATGGCTGCGCATTGCTGCGCATGGTGTTTGCACTTCTTTGCATCGCGTTGAAGTGTTTTGTATGTTGTTGCATGTCCTTGCATTGCTTCGCATTGCTTAGCGTTGCTGTGCATTGCATCGCTTTGCATAGCTGTGCATTGCGTTGCATCGCGATGCATTTCTCTGCTGCAGTGTTGTTGCATCGCCTTGCATAGCTGTGCATTGGGTTGCAGTGTTTTGCATTGGTTTGCATTGCGCTGCATCGAATTGCATCGCATTGCATCGCATTGCATCGCATCGCAGTGATGTCACTACTTTGTGTTGCTGTGCATAGGTTTGCAGTTGTTTGCGTTGCTTTGCGTTGATTTGCGTTGCGTTGCATTGCGTTGCACTGGTTTGCATTGCGCTGCCGTGCGTTGCATTGATTTGTTGGACATTGCTTTGTGTTGCGTTGTTTTGCGTTGCTTTGCCTTGCTTGTTACGGGTTCTTGTTTCTTAAACAAGAACAATCTCTACCCCCCCCCGTTTGTATCGGACCCCCCCCTGGAACATTGCAAATACATATGATCCTGCCCCATCGTACATGTTTTGCACTGGTGCTCGTTCCATCCCATGGAGACCCTTTATCGACACCCCCTACCTGTCAAATAATACGCTGCGCGCACACCCGCTTATCAAAAGAAGCATGGTCAACCATCCCTGGCAAGTCGGGACGAAGTCCACACGCGCGCGCCGTCGCGCACGCATGTCGAAGTCCCTCCAGCACCTCAGGTATCGTAAGGAGTTCAAGGTCGGGGTTCGCGGACACTTATGAAAGACCAATGGTTTTCCCAACATTCAGTGTCAAGCCAATCAACGCGCTGCCTTGCGAATTCTTAGGGGAACTACTACTTTCTCGACGCTCTCTTAACATTAAATCAGACTTTCTCTCGCGGGCGCATGTCGAACTCATTCGAACGCCCTTGCGCGCTTCCTTGGGGGGACGATCCCCATCAAACAATATCATGCGGAGCACTCGCGCGCACACGCAGCGCGCGCATGACAAATCCCTTCTTAAGCCTTCATCAGCGACACGTGAACATCATCATCGCCATCGGCGTGACCAGCATCGGTGCCGTCATTAGCCTTGACGTCGTCGTCATCATCATCATCACCATCATCATAATCATTCTCATCATCGCCATCATCATCGTTATCGTCATCTTGACCATCATCGCTCCTATCATCATCGTTTCCGTTTTTGTCGACACCACCATGATACCGCACCCGCCCGAGCTACCGACCCGCACTGAAGTGCCCGCGCGCCATCGCGGGCTGTGAGACGCGCTGGGAAGGCCCCGTCGGTCAGCGCCACCGTGGCCACGGCGGTTGTGCCAAACTAGTTGGGAGCTCCGCGCGCGAGCTTGCGCGCGCTAGCGCGGCCGCAGAGATGCGCCAGCAAGTGCCAAGCAGTCGTCACAATCGCTGCCGCATGGGTTTTGTAAACGAACCTGCGGTTGGGAGGATGTGATAGCGTGAACAGTGGAGTTGGCAACTCACTGTTTACCACAGTTAATTCTCCTTTCTAAAAAGAGAATAGACTCTACCCCCCCCCGGCGTTATCGCCCCCCTTTTCGGGTATGTAATTCACATATGATTCTGACCACATGTCCATCCTAACTTTGAAATCGCAATCTCCCAGGCCAACTGGTATCCCCCCCTGACGTCCCCTTTGTACAAAAAAACCACAATGCGGTGACATTTTTTGTTCTAACATAACACTGTTTTACGAAGCCCTTGCAAAACATGAGACGAAGTGCGCACGCGCGCGTCGTCGCGCGCGCATGCCGAAATCCTTCAAAAATTTTCGGTGCCGGAAAGATTTCGCAATCGGGTTTCCAAACAACATACAAAAACACAGGGTTTCGTAACAGTTATTTGCTAAATAAGCTTACGCGCGAGCTCTCGCGAAATCTCAAGAAAACCATTGTTTTTGTTTTTCCTTCGTTTTGTTTTTTTTGTTTTGCAAACGAGGAGATTGTCACAACATGCTACCAAACGGGCGTCGCGCGCGCGCGCATGTCGAAATCTGTCGAACGCCTTTGCGCGTGTGCCGTCGCGAGAATCCTCTGCAAAAAAAGGGACGAAGTGCAGACGCGCGCGTCGTCGCGCGCGTACGCCGAAATCATGCAAAACCCATCGGTTTCGGAAGGATTTCAAAATCGCGCGTCCAAAAAACCTACAAAAACACAATATTTCGCAACACGGATTTTCAACAAAAGCGTGCGCGCGCGCTCTTGCGGCGTCGTCGTCGTCGTCGTCGTCGTCGTCGTTGTCGTCGTCGTCGTCGTCGTCGTCGCTGTCCTCCCTCCTCCCGCGTCGTCGTCGTCGTCGTCGTCGCCTACGTCGTCCTGTGTCTTTCCTCGTGTTCGTCGTCGTCTTTGGCGTCGTGGTCGTTTCCGTCGTCGTTGTCGCCGTGGTCGTCCTTCCTCCTCCTCCCTCGTCGTCGTCGTCGGCGTCCGTCGTCGGCGTCTCGTCGTCTTTCCTCCTATTTCGTCGCCGTCGTCGTCGTCGTTGTCGTCGTCGTCTCGTCGTCGTCTTCCCTCCTCCCTCGTCGTTATCGTCGTCGGCGTCGCCGTCCTCCCTCCTTCTTCGTCGTTCTCGTCGTCGCCGTCCTCCCTCCTCCCTCGTTGTCATCGTTGTCGTCGTTGTTGCCGTCGTCGTCCTTCCTCCTCCCTCGTCGTCGTCTTCGTTGGCGACGTCGTCGTCGTCTTCGTCGTCGTCGTCGGCGTCGGCGTCGTCGTCTTCGTCGTCGTCGACGTCGGCGTCGTCGTCGTCGCCGCCGTCGTCGTCGTCGTCGTCGTCGTCGTCGGCCGTCTTGCTTCTCCGGCCTTCTTGGGGCGCCCTTTAGACGCCCCCGAGGGCTCCAAGACGACCCCGGAGCGATATCTGTGCTCGGTCCCGCATGGGTTTTGCAAACCAAGTTGCGGGTGGGTGGGTGGGATGATTGCGCGAGCAGTGGAGTTGACCTTTTCAGGTTCGGTAAGTGGCTAATTACCCTGGCGACGTACCCAACCCCTGCGCAAAAGCGGGGCGCAAATAGTTTAGGATACTTTATAAGGGGGCGATGACGGAGCGAGGGTTACATATGTCTGCAGACGGAATTCGGGAGACTCGCAGGACACTGGCTACAGGAAAAGGGCTTGATAAAGCTGATGATTTACAATTCCTGAGCACTCCTAGCCACTTCGAAAACGGGGATCACAGCAGGCCTCGAAAGTGGCGACAGGTTCACAGATCGCAGCCCCGCAGGGATGGCGAGGTCTCATTTGAATTTGCCCGTGGCCCTCACTGTGCTGGGCCCCCCAGCAGGCCTCGAAAATGGCGGCAGTTTCGCAGATCGCAGCCCCCCAGGGATGGCGAGGTCTAATTTGAATCCGCGCGTGGCCCTCACTGTGCTGGGCCCCCCAGCAGGCCTCGAAAATGGCGACAGTTTCACAGATCGCAGCCCCCCAGGGATGGCGAGGTCTAATTTGAATCTGCCCGTGGCCCTCACTGTGCTGGGCCCCCCAGCAGGCCTCGAAAATGGCGACAGTTTCACAGATCGCAGCCCCCCAGGGATGGCGAGGTCTAATTTGAATCCGCGCGTGGCCCTCACTGTGCTGGGCCCCCAGCAGGCCTCGAAAATGGCGACAGTTTCGCAGATCGCAGCCCCCCAGGGATGGCGAGGTCTAATTTGAATCCGCGCGTGGCCCTCACTGTGCTGGGCCCCCCAGCAGGCCTCGAAAATGGCGACAGTTTCGCAGATCGCAGCCCCCCAGGGATGGCGAGGTCTAATTTGAATCCGCGCGTGGCCCTCACTGTGCTGGGCCCCCCAGCAGGCCTCGAAAATGGCGACAGTTTCGCAGATCGCAGCCCCCCAGGGATGGCGAGGTCTAATTTGAATCCGCCGCGTGGCCCTCACTGTGCTGGGCCCCCCAGCAGGCCTCGAAAGTGGCGACAGTTTCACAGATCGCAGCCCCCCAGGGATGGCGAGGTCTAATTTGAATCCGCCGCGATTACCCTCTATGCAGGACCCCCCAGCAGGCCTCGAAAGTGGCGACAGTTTCACAGATCGCAGCCCCCCAGGGATGGCGAGGTCTAATTTGAATCTGCCGCGATTACCCTCTATGCAGGACCCCCCAGCAGGCCTCGAAAGTGGCGACAGTTTCACAGATCGCAGCCCCCCAGGGATGGCGAGGTCTAATTTGAACCCGCCGCGATTACCCTCTATGCAGGACCCCCCAGCAGGCCTCGAAAGTGGCGACAGTTTCACAGATCGCAGCCCCCCAGGGATGGCGAGGCTAATTTGACAGCGCGAAACCCTCTATGCTGACCCCCCAGCGCAGGGCTCGAAAGTGGCGACAGTTTCACCGATCCAGCCCCCCGCAGAGCAAGACAGAAAGAGGCGGAAAGAGGCGGGAGGCGGGAGGGAGGAAGGACGCGACCACACTGCTCTTTTCAAAACCGAACACCCCAAAAGCAAGCGGCTAGAGAAAAAGAGAAAACTCTAAATCTACCCCCCCCGGCGTTATCGCCACCCCTTCGGGTATGTAAAACAATGCGACTTCCAGAACCACATGTCCCATTCCTAAATATGAAATTGTCAAGGTCACCAAGTCCCAGGCAACCGCATCCCCCCCCCCTAGAGGTTCCATACCCTTGTAAATTACCGCTGGGAGCGACGTACCCAACCTCTGCGCAAAAGCGGGGCGCAAATAGTTTAGGATACTTTATAAGGGGGCGATGACGGAGCGAGGGTTACATATGTCTGCAGACGGAATTCGGGAGACTCGCAGGACACTGGCTACAGGAAAAGGGCGTGATAAAGCTGATGATT
>CAUYUJ010015493.1:744331-780823 GCA_963575745.1 Prorocentrum cordatum | reverse complement strand
TTTGCCCTGCGGACTTTTCTCACCTGCGCGGCCAACGGCCAGGGCCCGAGAACCACCGTGATGAAGATGGCGATGATGATTGGCGGCGGCGAGAACCCATTTTGCCCTACTTTTCTCACCTGCACGGCCAACGGCCAGGGCCCGAGAACCACCGTGATGGAGGGATGACGATGATGACTAGCGGCGGCGAGAACCCATTTTGCCCTGCGGACTTTTCTCACCTGCGCGGCCAACGGCCAGGGCCCGAGAACCACCGTGATGAAGATGGCGATGATGATTGGCGGCGGCGAGAACCCATTTTGCCCTTCGGAGGTACTAAGTGTTTTTGACCATAAGATGAGAATTGCCTCGCTGGTCACGCGCGCCGCGGAGGACCGATCAGGATTCAAAGGTGCCTTGATGCGGATTCGCGAGCCTTTGTGTGCCCTCTGGGACGGCCAACCAGTGAACCGAGAGCGACCGCATTGGAGAAGGATGCCCAGGGTCTCACAGCATCAAAGCAACAAGGAATACAATGAAACATCGCGTTGGCATGATCAGGACAGGGTCGATGGGGGCGATGACACGGACGATCAAACGTGACTCAAGCGGAGTGGTTTACTGTGATGGGTTCAAGTCGGAGTGTTTTCCGGCCCTCTTGTACATGGGACGGAGTAATTATCACCCTGTTTTAAATATATATTATTATATTCTTACAGGGTGAGAGCCCATCGGAGTCGAACCGCCGCCCGACCCAAAACCTGTCGCTAAGATTCTACGGGGGGGCAGGGGGCGTCGAGAGCATGACGTCTTATGGTCAAAACTATAGTACCCCCCGTGCGGACTTTTCTCACCTGCACGGCAACGGCCGAGGGGCCCGAGAACCACCGTGATGGAAATGACGATGATGACTAGCGGCGGCGAAGAAACCCATTTTGCCCATGCGCTTTTCTCACCTGCGCGGCACGGCCAGGCCCCGAGAACAAACAACCGTGATGAAGAGGCGATGATGAATTGGCGGCGCAGTACCCCTTTTGGCCTACTTTTCTCACCTGCACGGACACAACGTCCAGGGCCCGAGACCACCCGTGATGAGAGGGAACCGATGATACTAGCGCGGCAGAAACCATTTTGCCCTGCGGACTTTTCTCACCTGCGCGGCCAACGGCCAGGGCCCGAGAACCACCGTGATGAAGATGACGATGATGATTGGCGGCGGCGAGAACCCATTTTGCCCTTCGGAGGTACTAAAGTTTTTGACCATAAGATGAGAATTGCCTCGCTGGTCACGCGTGCCGCGGAGGACCGATCAGGATGCAAAGGTGCCTTGATGCGGATTCGCGAGCCTTTGTGGGCCCTCTGGGACGGCCAACCAGTGAACCGAGAGCGACCGCATCGGAGAAGGATGCCCAGGGTCTCACAGCATCAATGCAACAAGGAATACAATGAAACATCGCGTTGGCATGATAAGGACAGGGTCGATGGGAATGATGACGCGGACGATCAAGCGTGACCAAGCGGAGTGGTTTACTGTGAATGGGTTCAAGTCGGAGTGTTTTCCGGCCCTATTGTAAATGGGACGGAGTAATTATCACCCTGTTTTAAATATATATTATTATATTCTTACAGGGTGAGAGCACATCGGAGTCGAACCGCCGCCCGACCCAAAACATGTCGCTAAGATTCTACGGGGGGGGCAGGGGGCGTCGACAGCATGACGTCTTATGGTCAAAACTATAGTACCCCCCGTGTATGCAGGACCCCCCAGCAGGCCTCGAAGGTGGCGACAGTTTCACAGATCGCAGCCCCCCAGGGATGGCGAGGTCTAATTTGAATCCGCCGCGATTACCCTCTATGCAGGACCCCCCAGCAGGCCTCGAAAGTGGCGACAGTTTCACAGATCGCAGCCCCCGCAGGCAAGACAGAAAGAGGCAGGAAAGAGGCGGGAGGCGGGAGGAGGAATGACGCGACCACACTGCTCTATTCAAAACGAATACCCAACCAAGGAGGGTTGGGAAAAACATGCAAAAACACAAGGTTTCGTAACACTGATTTGCTAAACAAGCTTACGCGGGAGCTCTTGCGAAATCTCAAGAAAACCATCGGTATTTTAATATTTTCACAACATGCTACCAAACGGGCGTCGCGCGCGCGCATGTCGAAATCTGTCGAACGCCCTTGCGCGTGTGCCGTCGCGAGAATCCTTTGCAAAAAATGGAACGAAGTGCAGACGCGCGCGTCGTCGCGCGCGTACGCCGAAATCCTTCAAAACCCATCGGTTTCGGAAGGATTTCAAAATCGCGCGTCCAAAAAACCTACAAAAACACAAGGTTTCGCAACACGGATTTTCAACAAAAGCGTGCGCGCGCGCTCTTGCAGCGTCGTCGTCGTCGTCGTCGTCGCGGTCCTCCCTCCTCCCGCGTCGTCGTCGTCGTCGCCTACGTCGTCCTGTGTCTTTCCTCGTGTTCGTCGTCGTCTTTGGCGTCGTGGTCGTTTCCGTCGTCGTTGTCGCCGTGGTCGTGGGCCCGGGCCCATCGGGATCTCTAGCCAAGTGAGCGTGCGACGCAAGGAAACCGGGCCGACTGCGCCGACATTCGCGCAGAAGTTGCCCGTGCAAGGTCGCGTGTGGGCGCCCTCGAGCCCTCGTTTCCAATGTAGCGTGCCGCGCTGGCGGCCCGCATAAGCTGAGGCGTAAGGTGACTATGTCATCATGCGTAAGTGACACCCGTTTGTCTTCGTTTTCAAATGGGCGCCGCGTGCTTGGCGATAGTTCGTCGGCGTCAGCGTCGTCAGCGTCCTCGTCAGCACGCCGGGGGTCCGCGGGAGGCCAGGGTAGCGCAGGGTGAGGCAGGGGTTCCCCGCCGCCCCGTCGGGCGCGACGCGCCTCGTCGACTTCGTCGTCGCCGGCGGAGTTGGCGGCATCGTCGTCGCCGTCGGCGGCGTCGTCGGCGTCGTCGGCGTCGTCGGCGTCGTCGTCGGCGGCGTCGTCGATGGCGGCGTCGGTGGCGGCGGCGTCGGCGTCGGCGGCGTGGCCGGCGTGGCCGGCGGAGTCGTAGGAGGCGTCGGTGGCGTCGACGGCGTCGTCGTCGGCGGCGGCGTCGTCGGCGTCGGCGTCGGCGGCGCTGGGCGGCGGCGGCGGCGGCGGCGGCGGCGGCGGCGGGGCGGGGCCTCGCAGGGGCGCGCCGGGCCGAGTTTCTATGCGCGGCTGCTGCTCCTGCCCGGGGACCTCTCCTGGGACTAGCCGCAGGGGGCCGCCGCGCCGCAGCCGCCCGACCCCCGGCGCTGGCCATATGTCTTGTCTCCGGAGCTCCAGGTCCGAGCGCCGCATCGTGTTCCCAGCGGGCGTTGTCGCCCCGTCGCGGGCCCCGGGGCCCTCACGTATCTCAGGAGGAAAAGAAGCACACAGACACAATGAATCTTCGATTCCCCAGAGAATATTGGAAAATATGGGAAGGGGGGGGAGACAGAAGCCCAGAAAGTGTGGGAGAATATGGGGAATCCTGTTATTTGTGTGTATTTATTTGTGTGTCCCAGGGCCCCTTCAATTGTGTTCACCACGGGCGTTTTCGCCCAGTCGCGGGCCCCGGGACCCTCACGTATCGATCTGGCTCGAAAAGTGACGCAGAAAGATGGGGTCCAGAGCTCCGCCGAGATTGTCTTATATAGGTGCCGATCCCAGCAAGTAAAAGTCGTTTTCTGAGGTCGCAGTGTGCGTTTGGAGTGGACTCATGAAGGGGGACCCCCACGTTGAACCACGTGCAGGTGGAGCTGTGTCTTTGCTCGCTTGATGTGGGCAGTGCAGCGCTTGTGAAGAATCACCCTGGCGCTGGCCATCCTATCCTGATCCCCAGAGCGACAATCTACCCAAGGGCGCTGCCATTTTTTGTTCACGGGCGGCGTTTCGCCCAGTTTCGGGCCCCAGGGCCTTCACATATCGATCTAGATTGAAAAATAGCGCAGAAGGATCGGGTCTAGGGTTCTGGTCGTGACTTGTCGCTTTGTTGCATTTTTTCGTAACGTCGGATCTCAGGGTAGGGCTCACAGAAGGGATCGGAGCAGATGGGGTCAGAGGATCGCGCCACATCGCCGATGCATCGGCGATGTGGCCCGATGCGGGGCCCGATTTGCTCCACGCCGACGACGGAACCGATGCATTGCCGCCGTCGCCAGTGCATCGCCGATGCATCGGCCATGCGCGGCGATGCGGCGAGATCCTCCGACCCCGTCCACTCGGACCCCATTGGTCACCACCCACCCAAAAACCTCAACCCAACCCGAAGGCCCCAATTTGCCGTACATTCCCAGTGGGGGGGCGTCGGTGAGCATTGAAAAACCTCATGTGGAGCCCGTACCCACCCCAACCCGAAATTGAGGCCTTCGGGTTAGGTTGGGGTGGTCCCGCGAGTAGGAGTCAATTGGAGGCCTTTAAACATACATATTCATATCCCCAGGCCTGCTGGCGTCGTGCACCAAAAGATCACCGCGGAGGGCTTTTACAATCTTCGGCCTCTGGCATCGGGCCGTGGGCCGTCAAAGGCTGACTCCGTGTATGAGAAGCCGGTCCCTGGGAGAGGGTCCAAACCTCCTAGGGTCCACGTTGGCAAACCAAATAGACAACATCCTAGGTCTGGTTTAAGGCACCGAGGTGCAGAGGTTGGTCCCCTGGATGCGCTGTGCAGAGCCTAGTCAGAGCCGCCTCGTCTCTCTATGGGGGTCGCTGCCGAGGAGCCTGGGATGCGATGCCGTGGGTAGGAATAAAATATGTTCCCAGGACCACGCGAGATCCTCCTACTCCTCGTCCCTCCTCCCGTCTCCTCCTCCTCCTCCTCCTCCTCCTCCTCCTCCTCCTCCTCCTCCTTCCTCCCCCAGCAAAGCTTGGGATGCAAGGGCCTCCCGCATTCCCTCCTCTTCTCCTTTTTGAGAGTGGTCGTGTCGTCGTTCTCCCCCCTCGCTTGGGAGCCCTGCTCGCCCAGCGCGTCCCCATTGTCATGGGCACGCGAGAGGGCCAACAGGTGCCCCCCCCAGCCTTGACCCGTAGGGACTCGCACTCACAAGGTAGCGAGCCTCTCTTACGGGGCCACCTCGGAACTCGCCCCTTGAAGCTTCGGGGTATGCCCCCTGCAGGCCCCCATGAGAAGTCTGGGTTTTCGGCACAATCTTATCGCAAAGGATTTTGCTAGTCGCGCGCGCAGCCTCTTCGTAGGTGTTGACGTTGACCCCCTTTTATGCGGATGTCCTTGTCCTTGTCCTCCTTGTCCTCGTCCTCCTCCTCGTCCCTCCTCCCTCCTCTCTCCTCCCGCCTCCTCCTTCACTCCTTTTCCTTATCGGCAACTTCTCCCTGTCGCACCCCGAGGCTGGTCGAAAGGGCGGGCCTGGTGTTTCGCCTGAGAATTCCTCGCCATTTATGACCCTGAAGCTTGGAAATTGGTCGCAGCTTCACAGATAGAGTGCGGACCGTTTTCAACATGTTGGCTCTCGCCTGAGCGCCGCGCATATTCGTCTTAAACAAAGAAACAACTTCACGGATTGAGGGCGGGCCGTTTTCAAAATGTTGGTTTTCGCATTTGCGCCGCGCACATTCGCATTTTACATGTACAAGAGCTTCACGGATTGAGGGCGGGCCGTTTTCGAAATTTTGGTTTTCGCCTGTGCGCCGCGCACATTCGTTTTTAACATTGTCAAGAGCTTCACGGATTGACGGCGGCTCGTTTTCAAAATGTGGTTATCGCTTCAGCGCCGCGCACATTCTTCGTGGAGAATTCCAAGACTTCTAACCGACTCCCATGGTCAACGTACCAGAAATGGAGTTGCGGAAAGATTCAGGGCTGTGAGGGTGCAGCAGTTACATTGGGCTTTTTTTTTTTTTTTTTTTTTTTTTCTTTGTTCTTATTCCTATTTATTGATGTTAATAGCTATCTGTTTCTCTATTTTATTGGTTTTTTTTTTTATCATTTTGTATTTTTCCGTCCCTTTTATTTGTTTTCACCCTCCATTTTTTTTATTGCTTCTATCTCTTTTTATTTCATTTCTTCTTTTTTTAGTAAGCTGTGCAGGGTGCATTCCTTGGAATTGGCAGCGTGGCTTGCTTCTGGCCGCCCGATGCCGGATCGTGCAGACGCAACCGTCAGGTTGATCCGTCGCGTTGGAGTCCCGGGAATATGTTTTGGCATGCTTCACGGTCTTCAAACGGTTGTCTTCCAACGAGGCACTTCCCTCAGTGGACATGAGCCGTTGTAGGGACCTATGAAGAGGGAGGAGGGATGGTTTAAACCAGCATCGTTGATGGCTCTTGGGTTTACACTGGGCCTCTTCCATTTCTTTTGTTTGAATAATTTTTCCCTGTCGCACCCCGAGGCCAGTTTTTAGGGCGGGCCGGGCGTTTCGCCTGAGACTTCCTCACCGCTTATGATTCTGAAACTTTAAGTTGGCAACAGCTTCGCAGATGGAGGGCGGATGGTCTTCAACGCCTTAGCGTCGCGCAAATTAGTTTTGAGGATTTGCAGAAGCTTCACAGATTGAGGGTGGCGCTTTTCCAAAATGTGGTTCTCGCCGTAGCGCCGCGCACATTCGTTTTAAGAATCTGCAGACGTTTCACGGATTGAATGCGGGTGGTTACCGGAATGTGGCTCTCGCCGTAGCGTCACGTACACTCCTTTATACAGTTCGCAAGAGTTCCACGGATTCCCCTGATCAGCTTACCAGAAATAACGTTTTGGAACGATTCAGGATTATGAAGGTGCAACAGTTATATTGGTTCGCGGTGTTGAAGTCCCAGGAGCGGCGTTCTGGCAATGATCGCCAAGACGCATCAGTCAGGTTGATCCGTGGCGTTGGTTTCCCGGGAACAACGTTTTGGCACGCTTCACGGTCTTCAAACGGTTGTCTTCTAACGCGGCAGTTTCCTCATTGGACATGAAGAACCGTTGTAGGGGCCTTCGAAGAAGGAGTTTGGAGGGAAGGTTTATACCAGCATCGTTGATGGCTTTTGGGTTTACACGTGTCCTCCTCCTCCTTCTCGTCCGTCCCTCGACTCGTCCCTCCTCCCACCTTGTCCTCCTCCGCCTCCTCCTCCTGCTCGTCCTCCTCCTGCCCCCTCCTCGTCCTCGTCCCTCGTCGCTCCTTCCGCCTCCTCCTACTCCTACTCCTACTCCTCCTCCGCCTCCTCCTCGTCCCTCCTCCCTCCTCCCTCCTCCCTCCTCCCTCCTCCTCCTCCTCCTCCTCCTCCTCCTCCTCCTCCTCCTCCTCCTCCTCTCTCCCCGCAACCTCCTCCCAACATTCCTCCTCCCTCCTCCTCCTACTCCTCCTCCTCTCTACTCCTCCTCATCCTCCTCCTCCTCCTCCTCCTCCTCCTCCTCCCTCCTCCCTCCTCCTCCTTCAGGGGAGATCCTTGGCTGTCAGATCCGGGTGTCGCAGGAAAGACTAGCAACTTCCGATTGGTCTGCACCTTTTGTCTCTGGGGGCCGTTGCCCAGCCCCTGGCCCGTAACAGTTCAGTGCAGGAGGTTGGCCCCGGGGGAGGGACCGAGACCCTTGGGGGGGGGGCACGTCACCAACAAATGGCGTCGAGGGAGGGGGGATCGAGGTTTGAGGATCGAGATTAGGGGAACAAGTTTTGAGGACGTGTTGTCACTATTGTTCTGGACTCTGGATGCCTCTGGGGGCCTCAGGGCAGGACTCCCTCGACGGGTCCAGGACTCATTGGGAAGCCCCAGGAACGCGAAGGGCCCCAGGAGGGCCCGAAAGAGCATAGGAAGCTCCAGGATTCTCTAGGATGCATCAGGAAGCTCCAAGACGCCCTAGGGCGCCCCAGGAAGGTACAGGACGTCCCATGATGTCGAGGGAGGCCCCGAAAAGCCGAAGGAGTTCCCAGGAAGTCCCTGGATGCCTTCGCTCGTGCTCAGACTCACTCGTACTGAGACCCACTTACCCTGAATGACCCATACGCGCCCACTCAGGCCCCAGACGCACTTACACGTGCTGCTCAGGTTCAGACGTGCTAACACTCCGACGTTCTTCAAAGGACACGTTAGACAGAGATGTGGATCTCCCCGCGTCGAACAATTCAAGGCTCCTTGAGGCAGGGCGTCGACTGTATCCCCTGGCGGCTGATGGGCGGAGGGAGCGGTGAGAGGGTCAATGCGCTGACCTCTGGCTCGCTCGCTGCCATCTGGACTCAGAGGGGGGGCCCTGGGAGGCTTCTGAAGTTCCCTGGAGGCCTCAGAGGCCTCCAGAGGCTCTCAGGGCACAAGTCGGGGGACAACTATAACAAAAGAAGTCGAGCGCCGACCATCACCCCCTGGATCCTCTGCTGGCGGACTGCTCCGTGTTAGCCTGCGTGCACCAGAGCTCTCGACCCCTTTCCTGTGGGGGGGGGGCAGCTCCGCACCCCGAGCCGTTGCCTGGCGGTGTGGAACAGCCGGCGGTCGCGACAGTCTCATGACGCCGGAGGTCCTTTTGCAGGTTCGGACAGCTGAGCGAGGCCAGTTACACAAAGCCTAGATCCTCGAGCCTCGCTCCGCCTCCCCTCCCTGCCCAGGCCCGCGCCGTGACGTCAGTCGAACCCTTCCCCTGCACCAGCCTTTTCCCTGCACAGCTGTTTCGACGACCGCCCAGAACCCTTCCACCTCTGAGCGCGTTCCTCTCCCCTCCCCCTCCCCCAGCGCGGCCGCCCTCGTCTTCTTCTCCCCATCACGCACGCCCGCCAATTCGCCTTCGGTTGCCCCGAACAGCCACACGCTGGAGCGGACTGCCTCTGCCTCGCCGCCGACGAAGAAACACAACTGTTTTTGACCGCCCCCCGGGCCTGGTGAGGGCACCCAGAGACCGAGAAGGTTGCCATCAAACATCCCGTTGTCGTTTCGCCACGACGCGAGGGAAAGAACACCGAACTCTGAGGCACGTTACGACGCGAGAAACAAAACACACAAACCAATGAAACACGTTACGACGCGAGGCAAACCAACAACAGCTAAAACAACGTCACGACGCGATGGGGTCCTTGGAAGGCCAACGTCTGCCCCAAGGGGCCTGCTCTCGAGCGCGTCCCGGCCAGAACCCCGAGGGGCGGACCCCGCGGTGACGACGAGGAGGCTCTCCCCGAGGCCCAGCGAGGTCGAAAGACCGCCCCCCCCCAACAGGTCTCCGGGCCTCGATAGGGCCTCGATGAGGCGTCCCGGCGAAGAGAGGCGCTTCGAAGGAAGAGCCTCGATGAGGCGCCCCAGCGAAGAGAGGAGCCCCTACGAGGCGCCCCAGCGAAGGGAGGAGCCTCGAAGAGGAATCACAAAGAAGAGCCTCGATGAGGCGCCCCAGCGAAGGGGGGAACAGGGAGGAGGGAGGGAGGCGGGGGGGGAGTAGGCCAAGAATGCAGCCGCGGTGCTGCGATGCACCCTCCCGCCACGAGCCCCCTCCCCGAGATCCCCGCAGCCTCTGCAGCTGCTCCTTGCCACTGCGGGAAGTGCCCCCCCTGGAAGGACGAGCGCTTGGCGGTCCTGCCGGTCGGGTGACTTCCTGTTTCGTCGAGGATTCTCCGCCGCCTTCCGAGCGAAGGGGACACGCAGACAAGAACAGTGAAGGATTCCCCAGGAACTGTCGAGCAAGAGCTTCTGAAAAGGATCTGCCCCCCACCCGTGTGAGCGCTGCACAGTGCCACAGTTCTGGGAATAAGCTGCGCGGAGCCCATAGTATGAAACGCCCTCCATCCGTATAGCCGCTGCGCACGCTTGAAGTCCGGGCAGTCGACTTCGAGGAAACCTCCCGCGAGCGCCGCTCCTGCGAGACCGAGCCGCCTCCGCTGCTGCCACCGCTGGCTGCGTGTATGGCGTCGTGCGCGTACGGCACGTCGGCGAGAGCCGCACCTCGAACACCAGCGCCCCTCCATATGCGCTCCGCTGTTGGAGCGTTTGAGACGACGAGCGCGCGCGGCGCCCGCACCCCTCCGCGAAGCTTGACGCAAGTTGAGGAGGAGGAGGAGGAGGAGGAGGAGGAGGAGTAAGAGGAGGAGGAGGACGAGGAGGATGGGAAGGAGGGGGGAGGAGGAGGAGGAGGAGGAGGAGGAGGCGGAGGAGGAGGAGGAGGGAGGAGGAAGGAGAGGAGGAGGGGAGGAGAGGAGGAGGGAGGAGGGAGGAGGAGGAGGAGGGAGGAGGGAGGAGGGAGGAAGGAGGAGGGAGGGGAGGAGGAGGAGGAGGGGCGGAGGAGGGAGGAGGGAGGAGGGAGGAGGGAGGAGGGAGGAGGGAGGAGGGAGGAGGAGGAGGAGTAGGAGGAGGAGGAGGAGGAGGAGGAGGAGGAGGAGGAGGAGGAGGAGGAGGAGGAGGAGGAAGGGCGCCCGCGCGCGCCTCCGCGCGCCTCCGCGCGCGGGCCCCGCGCCCGAGCCGCGGCACCTCCGCAGGCCCTGGAAACGACAGGGCCGTTTTTGCCGGTTCGGCTCTGCCGTTTTTTTGCTACCCGCTCCGACGCCGTTCTGTTGCCGGCTTCGTCGCCGTTTCTGTACTGGCTCCGGTCCCAGTTCCCATCCTGGAGCCGTTGTGTTCCCGTTTCCGGTTGCTGTGTTTGGCCGCTTCCGTTTTCAAGAGACATTTTTCGGAGACGGTGAAGAAACGGCCCTGCTGTTTCCAGGGCCCACTCAGGTCGGCACCCCCCAGACCCCCAAATTTCGATGCTGATGCCGAACACGCGACTTGATTTTTCCCGTCGGCGTCCGCGGACCGCGCCGCGCGCGCAGCTGAGCATTCAAATTGGGGCGCGCGGGGGGGGTGGGGAATACTTGCGTGAAGTTTCGCGAAGGGTTTAGGCGAGAGCCGCATTGTGAAAAGGAGCCAGCCTCCATCAATGTAGTCGTTCGGGATATTTCACGAAAGCGCGCGGTTCTACGGCGAGCACCGCTTGTTAAAACGATTCGGGCCTCCATCTTTGTAGTCGATGGGGCATATTGAGCTTCAGGAAAGTAAATGGCAACGGCAGCATCAGGCGAAACTCCCGGCTGGGCCTATTGGCGCTTCTGGCGGTGCGACAGGGGGGAGCTATTCATCACAGGGAGAATGGGAGGGAGGGGGGAAGGAGGGATGGCGGACGCAGCATTGCAGCAGTCTGTGCGCCGATAAGTGTTAAATGCTCTTGTGTCCAAGGCCAAGGCACGGACACGGTGTGCGATTCTTTCCGCCGGGCCCCTCGAGCGCATCAGACGGACCAAAGCAGCCAGAGAGGAGGTGTAGGCGGCAGCAGGGGCAGGAGGAGTGCAGTTTATTGCTGCTGCCTTTGAGGGTTGGCACAGCCTTGATAAGTCGGGTTAGGGCACATGGCCTCTCCCATCCTTGAAGGCGGAAGCCGTCTGTTACCTGGAGCCAGTTGCATGGACCTCTGTTGGAATTCGGTATTGGTGGGTCGTATGTGAAAGGAGATGAGGACCGTACATGGACATTCTATTCGAACCCCTGTGGCCCAAGACGCCCCCCAGAGCTCCGAAACTAATATTGATGGCGTGACGACGGGGGGGCGTGAGTAGACAGATACATCCGAACCCCACAGCACCGCCTTTACTGAGATCAACATTGACGTCGGGGGCGTGGGGGTGATTTAGAATCTCCCTCGAATGTGCAAGGGTTGGAATATATGGTCCATCTGCTGGAGGAGCGCAGGACGGCGAGGGGAAGGTTCTTGGGCCCTCTCCCCTCGCGCGTCTCGGGGCGGCGGCCTCCTACGACACGCTGCCCCTGCTCAAGGCCGCCTGGCGCGACGTGCGGGCGCTGGCCGTGTGCGGCGCATACCTCGGGCGCCGCCGGGGCGCCAGCGAGAGGGAGGAGGAAGAGGAGGAGGAGGTGGAGGATGGACCATCGGGGGTCGACGACCGTTTGTTTGTCGTTTGTTGATGAACATACACGTGTACTCACATGTTTTGATTCGCGGGTCGAGAGCGCACCTCTTCCGGTCGAAGCCAAGCGGGCCGCGCGAAGCTTGAACTAACACAGAGGGGGGGACAGAAGGTGAGCGGCCTCACGGCAAGGCCAGGAGGAGGCAAAGCCTCGGGATCAGGCGGTGCCGAAGACGACGAGCCGTTCCTCACATATACAACATGCACAACATGCACCCCCTACCGTCACACAGTCGCCCCGTGCGAGTGGCCAGCGTGAGCCCCAAACAGTGATGTCTTGCTACCTGTGCGGCGCACTGTGGTGCAATCCATGTGGTGCACTTCACGTGGTGGAAAGCACTGCAAACTAAAATGCAAATCAGTGCCACTGAAAACGAAGCGATGCCACGCAGCGCAAAGCAATACAATGCAATGCAACGCAATGCAAATTAAGGCAACCTAGTGCAGTATAACGCACGGCAACACAAAGCAAAGCAATGCGAATCCATGCAAAGCAATGAAAATCACTGCAGATCGATGCAAAGCAGCGCAAAGCAATGCCTTCAAAGCAAAGCACATCAAACCAGTGTAAAGCAATGCAAAGCAATGAGAAGCAGTGCGAAGCTACAGTCATCCCGCATAGCAAGGGTGTGCATCCTTGCCCCTTCGGCCCAACCTTGGCCGCTTTCGCTGGCCGCGCCCCGCTCGCAAAGTGTCGGCATGGCCCTGCAAGGCCCTTGCGTCCTTATCATGCCTTCTTTTTGTACGGGTTGACTGTATGCGACGCAATACAGCGCAATGCTGCCCAACGCAATGCAACGCAAGGCAAATCATCATAACGCAGTGCAGCGCAACGCACAGAAAGCAATGCAAATCAATGGAATGCAGTGCACAGTAACGCGAAGCAATACAAAGTAACGCAGGCCCAGGCGGCGACGAGGCGGCGACGGCGACCACATAACCGCCAGACCGATGGGCAGGCCCAGAGCAACGGACGGGGCGGCGACGGCGACGGGGCGACGACGGCGACCACACAGCTGACCGACGGGCAGGCCCAGGTCCGTAGAAAAGAAACAAGAACCCTTAAGTGCAAGTGCTGTTTGGGGACTCGCTGCGCTCGCCGGATACATGTTGGTCGCTTTGCGTGGGGCGTGCGCGCGCATCCGATCAGTTGGCAATGTGTGCCGAAGTCGGATCAGACAGAGGAGGCAGAGGATGGAGCACGAAAGTGTGTAGAGCGTTGGCGACGGATCGAAAAAGCAGAGGCATTGGGATCAGTTGGCCTCGAACTGAAGTTTGTTTGACTGCTGGCTGGGTGAGCTTAACTCCGGCCAGCTAGGCAGCCACCCAGACATGACCGCCATGGAATGGACACCTGCACCAGAAAGACACCTAGGGCTGGCAACGTGTGTCAATTTCGCCTGGCCGAGAGTCGACGGACGATTGGTAGGGCAATCGCGATGAAGAGAGCTCGCACATCTGCGACCAATTGCGAACACTAGCCTTGCTAGTCCAATCGACGAGGGGGTTCTGTCACGCACGCACGCTCAGTCACGCGACCCGGGTGGATCGTGGCCAGCAGGCCGCCGCCAACGGTGCTTGCACTCCAGGCGCAGCCAGACCCCTCAGGCCACCCCAAACGATGAGGCCGATGAGGCCGACGATCTGGCCGATGGTCAAGGGCATAAAAAACGCCCCTGCCCTGGTTTACGAGGCGCTGTGCGCTGAAACTCCTGTGGGCTGACAGGGTAAACCCTGCGTGATGTGCCGCGTCCTGGCGGCTCTAGGCTTTGGGGGTTCCCAGGAGGTTCACAGACCACGCACTTGTAACCCAGGGTAGGGTCGTTGTTTCATCCCTCAAGGTGGCGTCTGGCGGGCTCCTCCGCCGGGCGCGAGCTCCGCGGCCTGGCGACCTCTCCGCGGCCGCTCGCCCCCCTGGCGGGGGCGCCCTCCTCCTCCTCCTCCTCCTCCCTCCTCTCCTCCACCTCCTCCTCCTTCCTGCGCTCCTCCTCCTCCTCCTCCCTACCTCCTCATCCTTCTCCTTTGGCCCTTGCACCTCTCCTCCTCCTCTCTCCTGTTTTTTTTTCCTCCTCCTCCTCCTCCTCCTCCTCCCCTCCTGCGCCTCCTCCACTCCCTCCTTCCTCCTCTCCTTCTCATCCTTGCTCTGCACTCCTCCTCCTCCTCCTCCTCCTCCTCCTCCTCCCTGCTGCTCCTCCTCATCCTCTCCTCCTCCTCCTCCTCCTCCTCCTCCTCCCCCTCCTCCTCCGCGGCCGCTTGCCCACCGGGCCGTCGCGCCTCCCCTCCTCCAGGGGGGCCCGCCGACCGCACCTGGAGGGGGGCCCCTGGCCCCTGCCCCTGCCCTGCCCTCCTGCCGCCACGGCCCTGCCGGCCCCACGAAGCTGCCGAAGGGGGCCACGTGCGAGCCCCTGCCCCTGCCCCCCACGAAGCTGCCTAAGGGGGCCACGTGCGAGCCCTGCCCCTCCAGGGGGCCCGCCGACCGCACCTGGAGGGGGGCCCCTGGCCCCTGCCCCTGCCCCGCCCTGCCGACGCCACGGCCCTGCCGGCCCCGCGAAGCTGCCTATAAGGGGGCCACGTGCGAAGCCTGATCTCTGGGGGGGGGGGGCAGGGTTCACTCCGCTCGGGAGCTCCCGAGCGGAGTGAGCCCCACCCTCCCCCCCAGAGATCGTGGGGGGCAGGGGCAGGGTTCGCACGTGGCCCCAGGAAGCTTCTCCCCCCAAGCGCCTCTCCGCCCCTGGTGGCCTGAAGGTGGCGTTCTGGAGCCACAGAGGAGGTAGATGGTTCCCGAAATCTGCACGGAGTTTCGAAAGTTTGTGTTGATGCAGTTGCTTCGTCTTATGTTTCTTCTTTTTGTTATTGCGATTTGTTATCATTTTTGGTATCCGTAATATTATTATGTACAGGTCCCCTGGAGGCCTCCACAACAAGCTCCCAGGGGTCCACATGGGGCCAAGAGTGCTCGCAAAAAAAACCTCGAGGGCCGAGGGTGCAGCTTGACGCTCCCTCCTCCCGGGAGGCAGCGTGCTGGCAGGCATCCGCGAGGAGCGGGTGCCGCCCAGCCCGCAGGCCCCTGCGCGGGAAATCCAGACCCCCTCGGGCAATGAACAAATCATGACGGGGGGGATCTTGCTGTTTTCGGCCTCTGGGGGCCCGTACTGGCCCTCGGGACCGACGAAAAGCCACGGAGGAGGAACCACTGGTCCGGGGGAACGGGTCGAGACCTCCAGGGGTCGATGTTCGATTCGATTTCGATGGCTTCCGATTCCGATTCCAATTCGACGTCGGATTCCGATTTGGGCTCCGATATCTCAAGGGAGGCCTGCTGGCCTGGCGATGTCCGCCGACTCGACTTCTCCCAACCTGGCCGCCGAACTCCGCCGATCCGATTCACTTCGATCGCCATCGGGTGATGGGCCTGTTTTCCACCACCAACCACCACCATACGTTGGAGGGGGGAAAGAGGAGGACGATGACAGGACGAAGAGAAGGAGGAGGAGGAGGAGGAGGAGGAGGAGGAGGAGGATGCGACTCATCGATTCGATTCTGGGCTCCCCCGTCCCTGCGCGGGGAAGGGCAGGGCGCAGGGGGGGCCGTGGCGACACGCCGCGCGGGCGACCTCCCCCAAGCTGGCCACGGCAGAGCCGCAGGCGCTCTGCGACTGCGAGCCCACACGTCAAGCGGCCTGATGGTCCCTCACTCAAGGGGCCCAAGGACACACAAAGAAATGCACACAAATGAAATAATTCCCCATGTTTTCCCATATGTTCTGGGTTTTTGTCTTCCCACCCAATTCCCATATTTTCCAATATTTTCTTGGGAGTCGACGATTGATTGTGCCTGTGTGTGTTTTTCCCCTCCTGACTCATGCGCGGCCTGGAGGTCCTGACGGAGGAAGAAGGGGGGAGAAGGGGGAGGGAGGGGAGAGGGACCACAGGGATTGGGGGGAGTCCAGGCGGAGGAGGGGGGAGAGGGAGTCCACTTCGCTTGCCCCTCCCACTGATCCTCCTCCTCCTCCTCCTCCTCCTCCTCCTCCTCCTCCTCCTCCTCCTCCTCCTCATGCTTGACCCTGCTCCCTGGGACCAGTTGTTGTCCGCCCCGGAGGCAGCTGTCATGGTCTCGGGGCCCGACGGCGGGCGCCAGAGGCCGAAATCGAAGAATAACGCTGGGATGTAACAGAGCAAGTCGTCGGACAAGAAACAACATTATATAACCATACATATATATACACATACGTATTTCTATATAACTATGAGCATACATGTATATATATATATATATATATATATATATATATATATATATATGTGTGTATGTATGTATGTAGGTATGCATGTATGTATGTATATACATATGTATATATCATGAAGGTGTGTGGAAAGCACACAGCCAACACAAGAAAACGGCTTCTTGGCGTCGGCAGCTCGCCGGAGCAGCTGCGCTGGCGGGAGAGCTCACTCAACGCGGGGCACCGTGGCAGCGAAGCGTGCCGCAATGCCAGGGAGACGAAGAACAGAACACATCGTCGGAGATCTGCGACGCCGTTGCGCAGTAGCCCCCAAGCGCGGCCCGCCTGCTCCGCCGGCCGGCCTCGCGGGCCGCGCCCGCGCCGGCGCGCCCCCGCCTCGGCCGCCGCCCCCCGCCACCCGAGAGGCTGGTCGCCCTGTCCGCGTGGAGCCTGTCCGGCAGGGGGAGCAGGAGCGGCCTGAGGGCGCCTGCTGCCAGGAGGAGGAGGAGGAGGAGGAGGAGGAGGAGGAGGAGGGCAAGGAGAAGGAGGAGGAGGAGGAGGAGGAGGAGGAGGATCGAGGAAGCGCAAATGAGGGGGAGGAGGAGGAGGACCGAGGAAGAGGAGGATCGAGGAGGCCTGGCGACTCACGACGCCTGCTGCCGGGAGGAGGAGGACCCAGGACACGCAGACGTGGATGGCGGCGCGTGTGCTAGCGACGGGTCCCGCTCCTACGCAGTGTCGGCGCGCTCCGCCACCACATCGGGCGGTACTGGCGCCGTTTCTCGGGGCCGCCTCCCCCGACCCATGGCTCTGGCGGCCGCGCGCCAGAGCCACGCAAGTATCCCCAGCACAATGTTGGCGTGCGCCCGAGAGGAGGAGGCCTCCTAGATGGGGTCCGAGCAGATGGGGTCGGGGGATCGCGGCGCATCGCCGATGCATCGGCGATGCGGCTCGATGTGGAGCCCGTGGTTCCCCACGCCGACGTCGCCGATGCGTCGCCGACGTCGCCGATGCATCGCCAATGCATCCCCGACACATCGGCGATGCATTGCCGATGCGGCGTGATCCTTCGATCACATCAACTCGGACCCCATCCAGGAGGCCTCTTGAGGAGGAGGAGGCTGGAGTTCCGCCGAGACTCGGAGAAGAAGAGCAAGGCCTACACATCATTTTCTCGGAGCACCGCGCGGATTCCTTGGATCGACGCTGGGTCCCAGAGCGCGTCAGGGGCGGCGCCGGAAGTGCCGCCAGGGAGGGCCCAGCGCAGATCCGAGAAGACCATGCGGAGCTACGACAGTGTATATGTTTATGCAGTGTTGTGTTCGTCTAGACTGATTTGTTCAGTCTGGGCGTTCTTGTCGGTTTCGGCATCTTCAACCCGTTCTCGGGCCCAAGGGGCATCACAAGCGGATCTGGGGTGCAACGCTACGCCCGAGATGGGGGGGGACTGTGGATTTACAACAGTCGTATACGGGCGGACGTTTGGAAGGATTGCCCCAGAAGTTTTCGCGTCTTGGAGAAATTTACACAGAATTCAGGAGGGGACAAACAGCACACAGACACAATTAATCGTCGATCCCCAGGAAAAGATGGGACAAGATGGAAAGTGGGGGGGAAGACGAAAGCCCAGAAAATATTGGAAAATATAGGGAATCCTGGGATGTGTGTGTATCTATATATATATATATATATGTGTGTCCTTGGGCCCCGTTCAGAATGTGTGCTTCGTCATTTTAGGCCTCCAGGGCCGCTTCCTGGCCCCGGGCGCATCCACGACGCAGCTCGAGAGGAGATATTGGTCACCAGGAGTTGGTCGAGACCTCGCCGGGCCCACGCTGCGAAGAACGGCATGGCCTCAACTCAGGAGGAGGAGAACAAAAGCATAGACACGATTCATCGTCAATGCCCTCGGGAAATATAGGAAAATATGGGAAGTGGGCGGAAGACGAAATTCCAGAAAGTACCATAAACAAATGTTGGGAATTCTGGGATTTGTGTGTATTTTTTTGTGTGTGTGTTCCTGGGCCCCTTCACTCAACTCGGGAGGCCTGGAGGAGGAGGGGGATGAGGAGGCGGAGGATGTCCCACGAGCGAGATGGCTGCTCGCGGGTCCTCCCCGCCGATCCTGTCTGCCGCTGCCTCCAGCGCCCCAAGCGCCCTGACTGACTGGTGAACTTCCTGAGAGTAACTCGGTTCGTCTCAACATATTGGCCAGTCAGTCAGGGGGAGGATTTTCCAGCACAGCAGCCAGCCAACGAAGCATGGGATGCCTACCCGAAGTAATCAGCATCGTATGGTGCCTTGGGAGGCTAGCAGAAGGAACTGTTTGTAGCATCGACGGCTCAGCAGAATGAGGAGCAGCATCAGCAGGACGCGGCGGAGGGGCGACGAGGAGGAAAAGGAGGACGGGCGGGAGACCCTCTCCTTCCTTCCTCTGCTCCTGTCCCTTCCCTCTCCCATCCTCCTCCTGAAGCCTGCCTGTCCCTATCCATCCCCCCCTTCTCCCCTGCGCTTCCCCTCCTCACCACCTTGCCTGCCTCTCCCCCCCCCCCCCCTCCTTTTCTCCCTATTCGTGGCTCCCCCCTCCCTTGAGCAGCATGGCAGAATGTCCCGAGCCAGGACTACAAGGAATAATGCGTTGATGGTTACTGCTTTGGAGGACAGCTGCATGACCATCACGAATCGGATTGCAAATTTCCTTTCGGTGCCCCTTAAGGCTTGTACGTTCGGGGGCTGCTCACAAGCCAGCCTCCGCAAGCCGAGGTAATCGTCGTCACGGCATCGAGCGTCCAAGATAGCGACCAAACAGCTCTGAAGGAGCAGCCATGCGGGTGTTTGGGGAATTGTGACGGCAATGCCCCTACTGCGGCGACGTGTTTTTACACGGTGGCAGGCGAACTTCCCGAAGCCAGGTAAGGACGTGGACGGCTGGTTAAGTGCTGGAGACGCTCGGCCCATCAATACGGAAGGTGTGTGTGTGTGTGTGTGCGGTGGCGTGGGTGGGCTTCGGCGTGGGTCAAATCCGCCCCGGCCACGCTGTGGAGGAAAAACATCCCTGGGGATGTGCTGAGAGGCAGCTGCGGGCATTGCAGACAATCTGGCAGCAGGGGCACGCTGGCACGCCTGATTTCTCTGTGTGTCACGATCACCTGCCCCCGCAAGTGACGTGTGATCTCATGGAGAAGGTGGAGTGGCCCCCGAGAGTAACGCGCATGTGCAAGGCCATGTGGACGGACCAGAGGAGATGGATCTCGCGGAGCAGGCACGTGAGTCCAGTGGCCGTCCTGGCACGAGATGCGTTCCCGCAGGGGGGGCTTGTTCGGTCACATGACGCTGAACGTCTGGATGGGTGCCGGCACACGGTGGGTACAAGGCCAGGGAGGTCACTGGAGCCGGGGCACGAGCAGCCGAGGAGGAGAAGGAGGAGGAGGACGAGGACGAGGACGAGGACGAGGAGGAGGAGAAGGAGGAGGGGGCCAGGGAGACACGCAGACAGGAAACCGAGGACGACAATCTGCATGGACGACAGGACGTGGTCTGCGACGACCGCACAGGAGACGGCGGGGCGGGTGGCCACCTGGCACCGCCGGAGCAGGCGCGCGGGACTCCGAGAGAACCCGCGGAATATCAAATTTGTCGCCCGCGGACGCAGGGAGGAAGCGTTGCGCGCCAGAGCAGCTGGGCAGGGAATGGAAGACAAGGTGGGCACGGAAATGGAGGCCCTGGGGGCGGCCACGTTCGGGGCAGGGGGCCGCGTCATGCACGCGAAAGGAAGCGAACAGAGTGCAGAGCGCGGTGTGGGAGATCCGCCACCTGCAGAGCTTGCCAAGCGCTGACCAGGAGTATCGCAGGGCCCTCGGGTTGTCCAAGGGCACCGACGGCTGGATGGCGAAGGGCCCGTCTGGGAGCACGGCTGACAAGGTGACGGCAGCAATACAGCGGAACATCGGGAAAATGCCACCATGAGGTCCAAGCGCATCCTCAACATCCTCGAGGGTGGCACACTCGCGGCTGACATGGTGATAGGTTGCAAGGAGGTGGCCACGATGAGGAGGCGGCTACAGAGGAGAGGCAATGCCCCGTGATACACGACGCACCGCAAGCTCGGCACCCTTGCAGGGGAAGCGAGAAGTTGGGTGCACAAAGTGGGCTGGCAGCAGGAGGCAGATGCACGAGTTGGACAAGGTTGTCCATGCCGGGCATACGGATGCGGTCCGAGAAGGCGGGCAGAAATTCAGACGCTAGAGACGGAGAGACGTGGCCCCACTGCCCCCCACTGCAGGACGAGGTGTCGACGAGGCCCGCGATCAGGCGCACGGACGAGGATGCACGTGATGCGCGGTTTTCCTTGTCGCCGATGGCGGCGACGGCAGCAGGATGTGGCAGCTTCGACCGCGCATGCCATTGCGCAAAGCTTGGCTGCGAGACGGGCCTGCCCGACCAAGGCCACATCATATGCGGGGTTTCCAGCACCGGCCCGCGCGCGCCCCAGGGGCGGCCGGCGGACGCGCCCCAGTCGCGCTGGGCCTGGGCCTGTTCCGCTGGATGAAGGAGGTGGCGGAGATTACCTGGGACGTCAGCAGGTGCCCGGGGCGACAGCGGCGAGGGCGCCCGGAGGTGGCGCAGCGCGAGAGGGGCCGCAAGGGGGCGAGGACGGCCCCTGCGAGGAGGCGAAGCGCCAGCAATGGCAAGGGCGAAGGAGAGGGGACGGTCAGCAGCGAGGAGCCCAGCGAGGGTGAGGATTTGCAGGGGCGCGGGGACAGCAGAGGAGGAGGAGACGGAGGAGGCAGAGGAGGAAAAGGGAGGGGTAGAGGGACCCGCCCAAGCGGACCCCACCAATGGAGAGGAAGAAAAAAAAGAGGAGGAGAGGAGGAGGAGGAGGAGGAGGAGGAGGAGGAGGAGGAGGAGGAGGAAGCGACGGCGCCAAGCACGACGACGCAGATGAGGGGACAATTGGCGACGGCTTGGCCTCGGAGGGTCGCCGAACTTCCGTCGGCATAGCCTATCGCTCCTGTGCCTCTGGCAAAGCGCAGCATAGGTGGGGGAGGTCAGTGAAGACGGGAACTTTCCTGGGGCCGAACCCCCGCCGAAGCAAAGATGGAGAGAAAAAGGGGAACACTCGCACATGCGGTTCCCGCCAAGGGCTAGGCAGACGAGCAGGAGGTGGAAGCGACCAAGGAGGCGAGGGGCACCCGCGCATGACCAGGAGGGAGGAGAAGGTGGGGGCGTCCGCACAAGCGGATCCCACCAGGCGGGGGGAAGCGGCTGGGGCACCCGAGGAATGGGTGGGGTCACCCGGGCAGGCGGATTTCACCTGGGGGTGGAAGCGGCGGGGGCGCCCGCAAAGGCGGACCCCGCCAAGAAAAAGGAAGGAATGGAGGCACCCGCGCACGCGGATCCCACCTGGAGGTGGGGGTGGATACGGAGGGCGTAGGCAAAGATGAGGATGAGGTAGAGGAGGTGGCGGCGGAGGCAGGCGAAAGCAAAGATCATGTAGAGGAGGGCCATGGCGAAAGCAAAGACGAGGTTGAGAGGTGAATGGGGGGAGGGGGACACCGACAGAGCTGTGAGGATGGCGGGGGAGGTGCCAGTGGTGGAAGAGGGGTTCTGCCACCCGCGACGCTGTCTTCTAAGGAGGCCAGCGTTTTGTTTCATTATGTTGTGTGCTGCGTTTCTGGGGCCGCGGCATGTTCAACGTTTTCTAGTTGCCATAGTGTCGTCACTCTTCGTTTGCATATTTCCGGAAGCTGGCGATCCGCTCGAATCGGGGACACTCCGCCAGGGTGACGCACAAGACCTACGACGCAAGACCTCCCAGTCCTATCATCTTTTGGCGGGGGGGACTCTTGTCCCGTGCGAGATCATCGCGGTCGCCTCCTGCGCAGCAGGCGTTGCGCATCGCCCGATAGTGGCGCTGTTCGGGCCCAGTGTCGTCACCAAGAGACTGCGTGGAGCGGGCTCTCGTGAACTAACTATAGCAATGGGTGGCGCGGGGACCTGAAATAAGCGAGAACCAAGCAGGCCAGCTGAAACAGTGTTCGGCAGGGCGATTTCGCCGCGGCGATGCCTCAGGAGTAAGCTGATGAGCAACATCTTCCGTTGCGGTTTGCTGCCGTCGTCTTCAGAAAGAACAGTATCCGTAGATGCTGAAGCTGCGAATGGGAAAGGCTGAGCTGCGGCAGAGTTGGGACGTCGGCTGCGTCGCGATGGGCGTCGCTTCGACACGGGTTCCCGCGCGCGCTGGATCGCGGGGGGTTCGGCGCCCACGTGCACCTGGACAAATTAGAAGACTAGTGCGTTTCGCGGCGATGCGATGTCTCGGAACCACACGCAAAATCTAGTTTCCAGCCTGGCTGGGAAAAGAAAACCGCGCGCCGCAGCGCGGCGCATGGGGCGGGGCCACCGCCCAGGGGAAGACCGCGCGCAAGCGGCGCGGAAACGAATGACGATGCGATTCGTGCGCGCGGGCTGGAGCAACGTCGACCCGATCGACCCGAATCGATTCTGGCCGATCTGATCCGACTCGGCTCCGATGTTCCGACGGCCCATCGTGGCCCGATGTTTGCCGGGCGTTGCGGTTGAATTATCGCGCGGCCCATCCGCTTCGATCTAGACGCCGTGCTGATGCGGGCCAGCCAGCGCGCATTTCGGTTCAACTTCCGAGTCGATGCTGACCGATATTGCGTGTCAGCGCGCATGGGATCGCGAGCGTCCTCGGTGCCAACCACGGTGCCGCGAATATCGCGCGGGCTGGTTGCGATGGTTCTTCCGCGGGGGGGCCCGGCAGGAAGCGCGAGCGCGTTTGCCGACCAGCCCACGCGTCTTGCAGGATGTTTGGCGATCAGCTAAGCTCCCACCCAGAATGTCCATGCTTGTCTATGCGTGCTCATGAGCTTACGTGTGCGCTTGCAGCAATAATCGTTATGGATCTAGCGCCTTGGGTTTCTGGCGTCATCATGATCTTCAAAGCGGCCTAAGGGGCCAATGCGCTACCCCGACTCCGCGGACGGTGGCGGAGCCTGGCCGAGCGCGCGTGGTTTTCCTTGTCGCGACCACCTTCGGCTGCGCAGCTGCGGCGATGGAGGCGCCAGCGGAGCCAGCGCGGCCCGCGGGCGTAGAGGTGGCCAGGCACCGGCACGCTCTGGGAGAACGCGAGCCCCTCGAGGGGCGATTCAGGAGGGCGCAGCCCGCGGGGGCGCAGGCCGCGGGCGCGACGGCGGGCGCCGCGAGTCCGAAGGCGGCAGGCCAGCTCTTCGGCAACGAGATGTTCGACGCTCGGCTGCTCAACGAGCCCGCGAGTTCTCTGGCTTGCGCCCCCAGTGGAGTCGGTGCTTCGACTTCGAGGCCTACGCGCGCGCGGCCCGCCCTCGACGGTGGGAGCTCATCCTGCAATCGAATCTCTCCGCGGCGGTGATCGCGCCGTTGGTCAACGCGGGCCGGGCGCTGAACGCGCAGTTGCACCGCGTGCCGGCGTCGGCGACGTCGGGCATGGCGAGGGCGCAGACCAGTGAGGCCCGAGGGGCGACGGACTGGCAGCGCGGCGGCGCTCGCCGCGCGAGTTCGCGCCGAAGGAGGCAAACATTTTCGCGGCCATGCTCGGCCGCGTCATCAGGCGCGCGTTCGCAGACACACGATGGCGCCCCTCGCAGCGTTCGAGCGGCTCGCGCGGGGGCGCGGGGCCCAAACGGGCGACGCCTTCTTGGGCGCCGCGAAGCGCGGGGCGCTCGCGCCATGGATCAAGAATGAGAACCTCGCCGACCACCTCGGCCTCGACGCGTCGAGGCTCGTGCCGCCCCAGAGCTGAAGGATGAGCTGAAGCAAATCTTCACGTCGCAGCGGCGCCTGGCAGCGCGAGGCGCAGATGGCGACGGGGTGGGCCCCGCGCGCATCGACGCCCTCGGTTGCGGCAAGGGCAAATGCAACGGCGATGGCACTGGCAGATGCAAGGGCGACTCCGACGGCGCGCGCGTCAACGGCAAGGAGGGCGACTCCAAGGATCAGGGCCGCAAGACCCGAACCTGCCACTGCGGGGGGGCCGGCCGCTTGGCAGCAGACTGACGCAATAAGAAAGCCGACGACAAGAAGCGGGGGAAGGTCGCAGCGTTGATGTGGGGGGCAACAGCAGGCAGAGCACCCAGGCCCCAAACACCAGCAGCCTGGCGCTTCCTCCCAGGCGAGCTTTGCGCCCACTCTTCCAGCGCACGTGGCGCATGTAGCAGTGGTCTTGGCGCAGATGCAGCCCTTGCAGAGGTGGCGGCTGTATTGGCAAATGTGCCGCGGCGCGGGTCGCCGTCTGCGGCGAGAACCGCGCGCGTCGCGAAAATCCACGCGCGCGACGAGGTCCCTGGCGCGCCCGAGGGGCACTGGGCAGCGGGCGTAATCTTCGAACCCGCGCAGTGCGACGCTTTGTAGACGACCTTTGGAGAGGCGCTCGAGTGCGACTCGGCGCTCTTCGACGCGGGCTTAGGCGCGGCGACGTGCGCGACGGACTTCGCGACCCCGACAGAACTGCAGCCAGCGAAGCTGCCCCCTTTGCGATTCGCCGACGGGCAGCGAAGTCAAGTCGACAGGCACAAGGGTCGCGCAAGCCGAGAGCGAGGGGGGGGCATCGAGTTCCAGGTCGCAGACGTCAAGCGAGCGATCGCGTGCGCCGACGCTTTCGCCAACGGGGGACACGCGCAGGTCCCGGGCAAGGGCCCGCGCGTCTTGCTGGCCGACGGCCGCGAGCTCAAGCTGCGTCGAAGTGGGCGGATCTTCTGGCCTCGGATCAGGTGGCCCGCCGCGAACGCCACGGCGCTGATCGTCGCCAATCCAACCCAGCCGAGCACAGCGGCGCGAGCAGCGCCGCGCGAGGCCCCCCCCCCCCCCACGAAGGAGACCAAGGCTCTGGCGAGGCCGCACTGAGCTCGGCGGCGCCGCCGCCACCGCCACCGGCAGCGAACGGGCGAGTCCGAGCTCAACCTGGCCAAGAAGATGAGCATCCAGAAGGAGTGCGACGGCAGCGTGGCGACGAGGCTCTATCACGCATCTTTGGGGAGGCTGCAGCGGCCGACGCCGCGGGCATTCCTGTGGTCCCAGATCGAGCGGTTCGAGACCAGCACCGATTCATGCGTTCGCCATTCCGAGCCTGGTGCTTGTCTTGCCTCCAGGGGCGAGTCCAAGAGGGCCCGCGCGCGCCCGCGGCAGACCCCGCGCGGCCCATCCCGCCCGTCTGCATGGACCACGCGCTCCTCGGCGACGGCGAGGGGCCCCGCTGGCGGTCCTAGGCGGCCTGGATCGCGACAAGTACTTCAGATGCGCTGCGCAGGGCGGCAATGCGACGCTGCGTCGGCGACCGACGTCCGCGACGGACTGCGCGCGCGAGGAATCAACCGGCCGCGTGCCGGGTCAATAGCAAGATCGGATGGAGTGCTGCATCGAGGGCGTGATCCGAATGAGCCAGGAAATTGGCGCGATTTAGATGGGGCGCGAGCCCCTGGTTTTGGCAGCCATGGTGATACCGATAATTGCTATGGCGCGTGGGCGTAGGAGGGCACCAGAGGCTACTCGCTACCATCCGCCAACTAGTCGACCGCATGCCAGCGCGAGTCAGACCGACCTGGCTCTGGACGGAGATTGCAGGGCCCCTGCTGCCAGACCCTGCAGGCGCAGCTGGGGGCGGCCCAACTCCCGGCTGCCAAGGGTGCGACGGACTTGGCCACTCGCGCGCAGACTTGCAGAGATCGCACCAGGGGCACGGTGGAGGCCGAGGAGGAGAGGGAGAAACATGGGGCTGCAGGGCGAGCAGCAGCCGCAGCAGACGCGGCAAAGCTGGCAGCGCCAGCCGCAGCGGACTCAGCACCAGCACCGCCAGCACCAGAGCCAGTGGCGCTTGTGGCCTCAGCAGCGCTCTAGCTTCAGCCACCACCTGAGGCCGCTCGAGAGGCTCAGCGAGCGCGACGGCGGCAACTGGAGGGCGACGCGCCGCCCGCATCCATGGAGGAGGGCAACCCGATGTCGGGCGCCGATGTCGGACGCGGGGGCGCCGCCGCCCGACATGCAGGGCGGGTTGGAGCTGGGCGTGATAGAGACCAGCTGGGATCGCAGCACTCAGAAGGCGATTGCGGGGCTCTGGCCTCGCTCGTCTTGATACGCGACCCCATCCCGATCAACGCGGCGTCGACGGAGAAGCAGCTCGACTGCTACGACCGCGAGAACACCGACCAGGACGCGTGGGATGCACGGACGGGGCAGAGACAGCCCCGCGTTGGTCAAAGTTGGCCGAGACAAGGTGAGACGCCAGATAGGCGGTTCCCAGGTCTTCGACAATATCCCTCAGCACCTCGCCAAGGGGAGGCGCGCGAAGGGGAATTGAGTCGACGACGAGGGGTTCGGCGACAACGACACGGAGTCGGTTTGTTTGAGACTATTGACTATGCAGTTCGCCAAGGATGTGAGGGGCGACGCCGCGCAGGTACACCGCCGTTGGCAGCATTTGGACTGGTGCTCTCGTGCGTGGCCAGACTCTACCCCACGTGAGTTGGTTACGACGTCACTTTGGATTTTTCTACGCGTGCATCGACGAGGGCATTCACGGGGTGCCTCCGCGAGGCGAAGAAGAGGAGGGCATGGTCTACCAGCTGAAGCGGACGCTCCACGGCACGAGGGGGGGGGGCGTCACTTCTCTCCTAGGATATTGATCGAAGAGGTCGGAGCGCGGCGAACGGTTCGGCCAACGGGATATGGCTGAAGAGCATGCTTTCTGAAATGGGCTTCAGCAGTAGCAGCTCACATGCCAGTGGTCTCACATGCCGCCTGGGATACGGCAGAGCGCGGCACTTGGATACCAAGTACTTGCGGGCGCAGGAGGAGGCGCACAACCGCGCCATCACGATGGCCAAGGTCCACACAGGCAACAACAGAACAGGCACGCATACCAAACCGCCCTACGGAGCGGGGGTCCTAAAGCTGGTGGGCAGGCGGCCTCTTTGGACGCCTACCTCAGAGCGCTTGCAGGTGTTCGGAATGGTCCTGGCGCTGACGGTCATCACGGGGGTGCAGGGATCCGACCTGGTTCACGTGGGAGCAGGATGGCGTTCGTTGGCACTCGCTCTGGGTGCACAGGATCTGGAGCACGCTGGTGACAGTGATGGTTGGCGCGATGACTGCCGTTCTAATCCTGGGCGGCCTGGTCACCTACATCATCCACAAAGCTCCAGTGAGGTTAATGCATGGACTGTGGGAACTACAGCGATACAGACCATGCCCAGGAGGAGCAGCTGGCCTCTGCCAGCAATCATGGAGGAGAACCCCGCCATCGCCAGCCGCCACACGTAGATCGTGCCTATGGAGTCCTGTTGGGGGTGGTCCGCAGTCGAGCTACGCAAGGAGTGCGAGAATCTCGGCTTCTACCGAAGGCTCATCTGATGAAGGACCGGATCCCAATGGAGGAAAAAAACACCTGGACCCGATAATTGTTGTTTACCACCGGCCCTGGCGCGTTTAGTAAACAGCCCTGCCCTGTTCGATTCGTTCCGTGGGTGCATTTACGAAACGGCTTCTCGTGCTGGGGTGATTATTATGGGGGGGGATATCCTGCCTTCTATGATCACAGGTCGTACGTGAGTGAGTTGGTGCTGAGGCGCCGTATCCATACCAGGCAGCAGAACTGTCACGCTGTGGTTGGCAGGGTGGTTGATCCCTCGCTTGTGCTCGCCGGCGCGAGGGGCCAGCCCGGCGTCGAGGTGCTGGCCCCAGAGGTTCGTTTGGGGAGCCCGAGGGCACCAGCACCAACCCAAGCTGCGCTGGAGTTGCAGAACAATGTGCGTAACATGGGCTGTGAGGTACAGTGGGGGCCCATGCCAAGAACCGCCCTGCTTGCCTCCAGGGTGCCCTGGGCCTCTTGGGTTTGGATGGTTCTGCGATGGAAAGCGTGACGCTCCCACACCAAAAATCAATGGACGTCCTGGGGTCTGAGGGTTGGGTTTCTTGTGGAAGGTTTCTTGTGGACTGACCTCCACTGCAGTTCCGAGCTATAACACCCAGTGAAATAAGGAGGAGCGCGGCACAGCCGAGCTGTCACCCTGAATGTATATGTGTGTGTGCGTGTGTGTCTAAGCGTGTTGGCGAGTCGATGTATGAATTTGCAGATGTGACCGTTCTAGCTCTAGCGCCGTGAAGTGATAAAGCCTTCATGATCCGATCTAGGCCCAAGGGGGCAGTACACGAACCCGCTTCCGCGGATGGTGACTGGAATTGGAACCACGCCCGAGAAACTGCACACCACCCCCGCAGACGATAACATCCAGCATTTCCAAAGAGGTTTCCTCGAGAAGCCCTACCATGCGCTGCGACGCTGCACGCCTGTCCCCCGTCGCTCGGGGCGGCCTCCTGCTGCAGGAGCGCCAGCTCCGTTCAGCTCCCCGCCCCCCCTATCTTCCGCCACCTCGTTCTCTTGTTCTTCGGGTCGGACGAGGGCGAGGGGGGGATGCGGAAAAAAGGGGGGGGAAGGGGGGGAAGGTACGGCACGACGTCTCCTGCACGCAGCTGGCTTCGGAGGAGCATCGAGGACCTGAGGAGGGGGAGAAGCACCAAAGAGGACCGAGGACCGCAGGAGGAGGAGGAGGGGAGGGGGAGGAGGAGGAGGACCGAGGCTCGGGAGGGCCCAACTTGCCCCCCCCCACCCTCGGCTCGAGCGGGCCAGCGCCCTCGCCACCGGCGGCCCCAGGGCACGCGCCGGGGGTGTCCGAGGCGAGCGCCCGCCTTGGGCCCCGCCTCGCCCCCTGTGGGTCGAACGGAAGGGGAGGGGGAGGGGGTTATGTCGGGCGTGTCCCCCTACAGGGGGCTTTTCGACGAAAAATAAGAAAATACCCCCAAACTGCCCCAAAAAGGCAAACAAAAATACTCAAAAAATAAGGCGGTTCCCCCAGTATTCGCCCCGCGGTTCCCCCAGTCACGTTCCTTTATTCTTTTTATTGTTATTATTAGTATTATTATTATTCCCTACCTGGGCTCTGCCTAGAAGGGTTCTTACTGTGTATGCTTAAAGGGCCGGGCAGTGGATACCGCCCTGGGCGGTTCCCCCGGCATCCGCCCCGCGGTTCCCCCAGTTGCGTCCCCTTAGCTTAGCGTTGCTTATCTCATCTTACTTTAGCCTAGCTTAACTTAGCTCAGCTTAGCTTAGCCTAGCCTAGCTTAGTTAGCTTAGCTTTGTCTAGCTTAGCTTAGCTTAGCTCAGCTTAGCGCAGCGCAGCATTAGCATAGCATAGCATAGCATAGCATAGCATAGCATAGCATAGCGCGGCGTAGCATAGCGCAGCATAGTATAGCATAGCATAGCATAACATATCATAGCGCAGCATAGTATAGCATAACTTAGCTTAGCTTAGCATAGCACAGCGCAGCATAGCATAGCGTGTCATAGCGCAGCATATCATAGCATACCATAGCGCAGCATAGCATAGGCTATCGCATAGTGCTGCATAACATAGCACGTACTAGCGCAGCATAGCATATCATAGCATAACACATACTAGCGCAGCCTAGCATAGTGCTGCATAGCATAGCATTGCACATTATAGCGCAGCATAGCACATCATAGCATAGCACATACTAGCGCATCATAGCATATCATAGCATATCAGATCATAGCACATCATAGCGCAGCATAGCATAGGGCTGCATAGCATAGCACATACTAGCGCAGCATAGCGTATCATAGCCTAGCGCAGCATAGCACAGCATATCATATCATAGCATAGCATATCATAGCGCAGCAAATCATATCATAGCATAGCATAGCGCAGCATAGCATAGCGCAGCATAGCATAGCATAGCATAGCATAGCATATCGCCGCATAGCATAGCATAGCGTAGCATAGCGCAGCATATAATAGCATTGCATAGCCTAGCATACCGTAGCGCAGCCTAGCATACCCTAGCATAGCATAGCATATCATAGCATAGCGCAGCATAGCGCAGCATAGCGCAGCATAACATAACATAGCATAGCATAGCATAGCATCGCTGTCGGTGTAGATGTAGATGTTGCTTTCCTAGATGCTCCAACTCCTAGGTAGGGTCGCACTGGGATGTTTTTTGTTATTCCCAACTATCCTGTGGTGTTGGGTCCTCGTTTTGAAGAGACAGCGCCCCGCGTTCACTCCTCCTCCCGCTGCCCCCTCCCTCCTGCCATCATCATCATCATCACCATCACCATCACCATCATCATCATCATCATCATCATCATCATCATCATCATCATCATCATCATCATCATCATCATCATCATCATGTTTCGTGGCCCCATAGGGAGCTCCACCGAAGGCCCCAGTGGCTGCGCTCCCATGCGCCACACCGCACAGATTTCGGCACACCCCTCACACGTTTCGTGGCCCCATATGGAAGCTCCAGCGAAGGCCGCCAGTGCTTCGCGTCCGCCATGCGAGCCCACGCGAGCCCACATTCGGCACAACCCCTCAACAAAGTTTCGTGGCCCACAAAGGGAGCTCCACCCGAGGCCCCAGTGGCTGCGCTCGGAGTCCCCTGCGCCCCACCGCACAGATTTCGGCACAATCAACCAGCCCTCACACGTTTCGTGGCCCTAGGGAGCTCCAGCGAAGGCCACAGTGCTGGGCTGCGCCTCCATGCGCCCACCGCACCACCGCCAGATTTCGGCACATACAGGTGTGGGTTTACTCGACTACCCCTCACATCGTTTCGTGGCCCCATAGGGAGCTCCACCGAAGGCCCCCGTGGCTGCGCGCCCAATGCGTCGCCAACCCATTTGTTTCGGCACACCCCTCACACGTTTCGTGGCTCCATAGGGAGCTCCACCGAAGGCCCTAGTGCCCGCGCCCGCATGCGTCACCCACACCCATTTCGGCACACCCCTCACACGTTTCGTGGCTCCATAGGGAGCTCCACCGAAGGCCCCAGTGCCCGCGCCCGCATGCGTCACCCACACCCATTCGGCGAACAGGCAGCAGCCTGACCCCTCACGCGTTCCGTGGCCCCATAGGGAGCTCCGCCGAAGGTCCCAGTGGGTGTGCCCGCATTCGTCCCGCACACCCATTTCGGCACACCCCTCACACGTTTCGTGGCCCCATAGGGAGCTCCACCGAAGGTCCCAGTGGGTGTGCCCGCATGCGTCCCGCATTCGCATTTCGGCACACCCCTCGTACGTTTCGTGGCCCGTAGGGGGCTCCACCGAGAAGATATTCACAATTGCAGTATTCACAATTGCATATGGTTGGGTCCTTCGCCAGGATATTTTTTTTTTTGATTATTTTGGGGGTCTTTTTTTCCATCGAAAATCCCCCCGTAGGGGGACAGGCCCGACTTGAGGATAGGGAGACCGGCGTCGGGGTTGCTGAGGGGAGACAGTGGGAACCCATGCCAAGAACCACCCTGCTTGCCTCCAGGGTGCCCTGGGCCTCTTGGGTTTGGATGGTGTTTCTATGGGGAGCGTGACACTCCCACACCAAGAATCAATGGACGTCCTGGGGTCTCAGGGTTGGGTTTCTTGTGGAAGGTTTCTTGTGGTCGAGCTTCTACAGTAGGGGTGGTCGAGCTTCTACAGTCGGGGGTGTCATCAGCGGGTGCCAAGGTGGGTTATATTTTGTCATGCCTAGCCCATGAGTGGGTTGCACATGCCCCCAGAGGCTTTGGGGGTCTGGATAACTTTGCTCAGTGGGTTCAGCCCAGTTCGCCCAAATCGTCAACCCCCTCTTGGGCGGTTTGGGGTATGGCTCGAACCCACTTCTAAGCCAGGTTCGGGCAGATCATCCACGGATCGCCTCCCCATCCCCTCAGCAGCCCCGGTGCCGATCCCAACATGGAAACAGGGGGTACGAAATCTGCCCTCAGATCCGGGCGTTGCGATTCTTTTCGCACAAGGGTGTGTTCGCCTGGAGTCGGGCCCCGGGGCCACCACAGATCGATGCGGCTTGACAAATGCAGTAGAAAGATAGGGTCTAGGGCTCCGATCCCGATTGTTCGCGATGCTGTTTTGCTCGCAAGGTCAGATCTGAGGGCAGGGTGGGGAGGATAGGGCAGGGGGGGGGGTACGACATCTGCTGCGTGCAGCCGGGTTCCTGCCTGCCGCCTGGCGCTTTCCTCGAGACAGGGGCGCCTCTGGCGACGGCAGTTGGTGGGAAAGCCAGTTGCTTGGTCCGATTCGCGAACCCTCCTTTTTACAAACCTCCCCCTTTCGGTCCGCCCCAACCTCTCCGCCTCGGCTTCGCGTAAGAGTGACCTATTTGGTGTGGACCCATGAGCGGCGAGAGCAGCACCAGCGACAGCGAGGACGAGCAGAAGGAGTCCATCGACGACCAGCTGAAGAGGATCACCAGGCTGGGGCGGGAGGGCAGGGTCGAGGAGCTGATCAAGGAGGCCAAGCTCCAGGACTACTCCGCGGAGATGATCACGGTCGCGGCGCTGAAGTCCAAGGAGCTTGGCAACGCTGCGTTCGCACGGAAGGACTGCCGAGAACCTGGGGGCAGGGAGGAGGAGGAGGAGGAGGAGGAGGAGGAGGAGGAGGAGGAGGAGGAAGGACCATGAGGGGGAGGGGATGGGGGAGGGGGAGGGGGAGGGGAGGGAGGAGGAGGAGGAGGAAGGAGGAGGAGGAGGAGGAGGGGAGGAGGAGGAGGAGGAGGAGGGCGCCGGCTGCACCCGTGTGTTTTTTTCTCTTGCAGTGGCCAAGGCCAGAGGGGCGCACGCAAAGCTCCCGGGCCCGAAGCGCGCTTGGCCGGGAGCGGTGCCAGCGCAGATTTCGGGGCCGGACCGAAACGGTGCTTTTGGGCGATGTCGTGGGCCGTCTTCGTTTCGGCTTCGTTGTTGCGGTAGCGGTGGATTGGAGACGAAAGCGAGGGAAAACGAAAGCAGGACGAAAACGAAAAACACCGTTCAGGTTCGGGCCTGGTACAGTTGGCCCCATCCGCCGCGAGCAAGGGCATGCTTCTCGGGATGGTGTGTGTGCAGGTTCCAGCGCGCGCTCAAGCCTTGCGGATGATATGGTACATAGAAAATAGTATCCAGCCATCCAGGAGGACCAGTCTACCTGGCCTCCTGGTCGCCCACAGGGACACAAGTAGAGTAATGACTACTTTCCCAGGGCGGCCGACCCTGGCATTTAGCAAGCACATCAAGTCAGAATCAACAACCCGCCGACATGTGCCCTCAAGCACAAAATTGCTTCCCGAAAGCCCGACGGACATACTGGTATCTTGGAATACCTTCCGGGTCCTCCTGGTTCACCTATCTCATCCTGTCTTTTCCCCCTCTTCCCCCGTCCCCATCCTCCGCAACCCGCTCCGCGGACCTGCCGGACCTCTTGGGCACCTCCCGAAGCTTAGAAGTGGGAGAAGACGCCAGTGGCCCAGTTCGGCTGACACCGATCGATCTGCGCTGTCGGAAAGCCGCAGTCTCCTAAAGCTGAAAGATCCGCGCGGTGTCAGAAGCCAACGACGACATCCTCGCGACGTGTACACCCACGGCATTTCTCGAAGAAAGTCGATTGGGCCCACGCGAGTTTCCTAAGAGCAGGCCCACGTGGTTGCAGAAGGGGTTGACAACCTGTCAAGCTTCACATGTCCTCGGCTTCAAGGGTCCCTCTGCTGCTGTGCTCATGGGCGATCTGGTGAGGCAGGCTCCTTGTGCTGGACTGCGCGCCTGGCGGGGCCCGTCGGAGCCCCAAGTCTTGGGCTTGCCCGTCTTCTGGGCGTCGCCCGGTAGGAGTACGAGCAGGCGTTGGAGTACTACTCGGGCGCGCTACTCGGCGACGCAAGCGAGAAGGAGAAGGTCTTCAGTAATCGCTCCGCCTGCCTGTTCCAGCTCGGCAAGTACACAGAAGCGCTCGTGGAGGCCACTAAGGCCATCAAGGAGAAGCGGGGCTGGTCCAAGGGCTACTTCAGGGCCGGCAGGGCGGCGATGGAGATGGAGTATTATGAGGAGGCCCTCCGGGCAACATATTACACCAGAGATAACCATGATCAGTGGATTTCGGTACTGTTCGCAAGTGCTTCAATCGGCCTTCTTACCTCCCTAGTTTAACTCGAATATATGTTATATTCCAGCCTAGTGGTTCTATGTTCCTCTCTCTCTCGCTTTGTGTTTGTTGTATATCTCTCTCTCTCTCTTGTTGTCTCTCCCTCTCTCGCTCTCTCTCTCTCTCTCTATCTCTCTCTCTCCCTATATATATATATACACAGCTTATACGCACAGACATAAGCATACAAACATATACATATATATATATATATGTATCGCAGAGGGCGGCGTTTGCCCTTGCTGAGCTCATCGGGATGCCCGGGAAGGTTCCAGTGGACCCCCGTGTGGACGGTTCCGATTACGAGCGATACATATATATATATATATATATGAAAGAGCGTGTTCTACCGCTGCTAGCGGAAAACCGGGGGAGGTCACTACCGGTTCGAACCCCTCCCCCCCCCCCCCCCCCCTCCGGAAAACCGGGGGGGGTCACCACCGGTTTGAAGAACCCCTCCCCCCCCCCCCCCCCCAGTTCATCATGAAAGGGGGGGGGGTCACTACCGGTTCGAACCCCCCCCCCCCCCTTCGAGCTCGAAAACCGGGGGGGGTCACTACCGGTTCGACCCCCCCCCCCCCCCTCGAAAACCGAGGGGGGGTGCGGACAGTGGTGGGGACGGTGGTGGTGGGGACAGTGGTGAGGGGACAGCGGGACAGTGGTGGGGACAGTGGGACAGTGGTGGGGACGGTAGTGGTGGGGACAATGGTGAGGACAATGGTGGGAACAGTGGGGACAGTGGGACAGTGGTGGGGACGGTGGTGGTGGGGACAGTGGTGTGGGGACAGTGGGAATGTGGTGGAAACAGTAGGACAGTGGAGGGTACAGTGGTGGTGGGGACAGTGGTGAAGGCGGTGGCGAGGACGGCGGTGGGACAATGGGAAAGAGGTACAGTGGGGACAGTGGTAGGGACAGTGGGGACAGTGGTGGGAACAGTGAGACAGCTCAGTGGTTCGAACCGGTAGTGATCCCCCCCTCCGGTTTTCGAGGGGGGGGGGTTCGAACTGGTAGTGACCCCCCCCGGTTTTCGAGCTCGAGGGGGGGGCAGGGGGTTAGGGGAGGGGGGGGGGGTTGCCGGGGGAAGGGGGGAGGGGGGGGGAGGGGTTCCAGCAGGGGGGGGGGATTTTCGAAGGGGGGGAGGGGGGGGGGGTAGCCCCCGGCCCGGTTCCGGAGGAAAAGGGCGGCAATTTTCCACAGTAAAGCGACGGTGGATCACGCTCTCTCTCTCTCTCTCTCTCTCTCTCTCTCTCTCTCTCTCATATGTATATATATGTCATAAAAACATATTCCTATTCATATACATGTGGATAGGGCCGGGGAACCTGGAAAGAACGCCCACCCCCCCACGAATTTGGCCCACCTTGGGCTTCTCGGGCAACTCTCCAGACGACCCGGGAGAACCGCATGAGAGCCCGAAGACGGCCCCAGAGGGCTCCAGGCGTTCCGGCGCGCTCCCGAAACGACCCAAGAGAGCCCCTAAGACGGTCCACGGCGACACCAAAGAAGCCGTCATACCCCCAAAGATCGCTCCAAAGAGGCCTTAAAGAGCATTCCCAAGAAGGCCCCAAGAGGCAAAATTCATGAATTGTCTGTTGGTTGTTGGTTCCCGACGCTCCAAGGTCTTCTGGGCGTCCGAAGCCGTCGAAAAGCGCCCCACAACCATCCGAAAGGGCTTCCAAGAAGTCCAAGAGAGCCCCAAGACGGCACAACAGGGTTCCAAGATGGCCTAAGAGAGCCACATGACGGCCCAAGATGGCCCCAAGACACTTTCCGAAGCATTCCAAATCGTGACCTGGTCGTTCAGGGAGACCGCGGTTGGAGGCAGGGTGGCCCAAAGAAGCCCCCAGAGGCCCCCAGAAGACGCCCAGGAGGCCTCCAGACGCCATTAAGAAGAATGCATGAAAAGCTTCCGTGAGGCCCCCAGAGGCTCTCCAAGGAGGAGCCTGCGCAAAAAGAGCTGAGGAAGATAGAGAGAGTACGCAGGTTAGGGCGAGAATGAGGAAAATGAAGCATGAAGGAAGGATAACGAAGAACATTATTCAAACGGCGATGCCGGAAAACGCAACAAGGAGGTATCGCTAAATTTACGGATCGACCTTCTTGCCACTCTGCCTGCATAACAAGCTTCAAGGACCACGGTGCATGGCGCGAAGCGCCAATGAAGTCTTGTGAGTATATTTGTCTAGATACATATATTTAGAATTACTTGCATATATTGAGACCAGAACTACGACTACTACTGATATCGCTACTTCTACGACTTCTCATACTCCTACTACTACTACTACTACTACTACTACTACTACTACTACTACTACTACTGCTGGTTTTGTCTTACGACTTCGTCTACTACCACGACCACTACAAATATTATTGCTACTGCTACTACTACTACTACTACTAC
>CAUYUJ010015493.1:729331-739331 GCA_963575745.1 Prorocentrum cordatum | reverse complement strand
GCTCGTCGGATGGAAGTTCGACATGGAGCCTTCTGCCATGCGTTGCACTATCACACTCATCGGCGCCAGCGGTCTGGCGGCGCGTAGGGTGGCCCAGGCCCTCGGCGCCTTCAAGACTGCCACCCCTGGTGCTCGCCCCGTCTGGTGGTCCTTCTCGGCGACGGCGATCTCGGGCGAGCAGATCCCCCTCTGCGCGGGCCCCGACAAGAACGCTTCCCAGATCAAGCGCGAGTTGGGCGCCAAGATGGCGTGGGCGATACTCGCGCAACTCTGCCCAGGCAAAGGGTATTACGTGGGCGAGCAGAAGGGCGAGGTCCTCGCGGGATGGAAGCCCACCGCTCAGATCAGCCCCGTCGATAGTCAGGAGACGCCGTCAACATGCTGGGCCGAAAAGAACATGCGCGACGAGAACATGGGCGCGGCCAGGGCGCGCGCCGTCTTCTTTTCCGAGCTCGGCGCGCCTGGGCCGCCTCGGTGGCGCCCCCGGCAGGTTTGGGCGCCCTGTGGCACGGCGCATCTGAGCGGAGTGGGCCTGCCAGCGCTTTCAGCCCTCGCGCTGCCACGTGGAATGCTCGCGCGCTACCCCGCCATTGCGCCGCCAAGCGAGTGCGCAACATCGAGATGTTGCGCAGACTTTTCCAGGCTGGCACAATCGCCGCCCCCCCAGGAAACGCACGGAGCGCCGCGCGACATCCCCGACCTCCTCCACTCCTACCACCTCCCTTTTCCAGGCGTCGTATTCTCTTCATCGGGCTCGACGTGCAGGAGGCGCGATCACCCTTTTCCCTTTCTTTGAACTGTCCAGTGCGTGCGAGGCCATGACTGGCAGCCCCTTCCCTCTGGTCGCCTCCGCCCCGATTGTTCCTGGAAGGATTCTTCTGACCAGCTTTCGGGCAGTGAATAATGAGTAGTGGGTGGATCACCGTAAGATTCACAACTTCGGGATGTCGACGCCGGAGTCGACGCCGCTGCTCGACCGGGTCACGGCGGCGCTGCGCGAGGCCCAGGATGACTCGCTTAATACATTGGTTCTCGTCGCTAGGATCTGAACCTCTCATCTCACGAGCCCCCTCCCCCGCGGCCCTTTGGATTTGGACCCCGCCTCTCTTGGCGGCCCCATCCCCCCACCCACCCACCCCCCCACCAACTGGAGGAATGCCCTCGCCTCAGCGACTGAGTTCGAGCTGCTCTCGCCCGCCCACTTCAAGGGCGCCACTCGACCCCCGGGGTTAATCGATCGGGCGTTCCCCTCGCTGCCTGGCCGGATTCTCTCGCAGCGCGTTTCGGGAGGAGTGGTTCTCGAACGCCCCAAAATTTTGGGCGCCCAAGGTCTCTCGGACCATGCCCCCGCGACGGCGCAAGATGATCTGCATCCGACCCTCCGCCCCTCCCGGGGACCGCCCCGCGCCGAAGGCTTGAGTTTCGCGATTGTCTTGGCGAGGCGGCGGGGGCCGCCCCGCGTGGCCAGTTCTCGCCCGCCCTGGCCCGCGAGCACTGCAAATCCTTGGTGGTCGAGGCTGGGCGCCACGCTCGGGACTTGATCATCCCGAAACGGCCCGGCTCCCAATCTCGCCAATACCTGGTGGTCAGAGGCAAGACTGGCTGCTCGCGCGCAAGCTTCACCGCTCGCGCCTGCTCTGCAGGGGGCAGGCGGCGACCACTCCGCCCGAAATATTCCCCTCCAGGACCCCGCCTCCTGCACCAACCTCTCCATCGGCCTCCACCTCCACGCCCACGCACGCAGCAACTCGACGCCCCCTGCAGGCGAGTGCTCAGCGGCTGCAGAATCCGAACGCGATCGCTCGTTTGACCGCCCGTGCTCGTAGGCTGACCCGTCCTGCGCAGCTCTGGTCGCCTTTGACCGACGCGCGACGCTCGCGGGCGTTCGCTGCGACTCTGGGGGCGCGGTCCGACAGCCCGCTGCGACCCTCAGCTGCTCGCTCGCACAGCACTGGGCCCCGATGTTTACTGCAGAGGACTTCCACCGCGAGGGCGCCGAAGCCGCCCTGGATGCCTGCCCCCCCACTATGGACTGCAGTGCCCCCCCCACCCACCCCTTTTTCGGGATGTTGGGAAGTACCTCGCCGCCCAGACCCACAGTTCCCCTGGACGTGATAGGCCCCCCCTACTGTCCTGGAAGAACGCCCCCCCCCGCGGCGCGAGCGTTTTTTTTTTGTTGGTTTAATTCGATGCGCTGGATTCACCCTGGCCATAGTCTGCTGCTTGTGTATATTATGGCGCACGGAATCTCCGCCCCCAAAGGCTCGGATCCCCCTGGCACCCCCGAGGGCGTCCGCCGCCCGTCGGACGCGCGCCCGCTCGGCTTGAAAAATTGTAACAACCAAGTGATCACGGGGGTGTCGGTCCGCCCCCTCGCCCACACGTTACCTGGCGGCCTGGGCGAGGCCCTGCGAGGCTTTGCCCCCCCCCCCCCGCAGCTTCGGGAACAACCTTATTATCGAGTTGGGCGCCTGCGGGCGTCAGGCCAGTATGTCAGGTGACCCCGCTCTCTCCTCGCCGCCCTCATTTACATTGACTTTGGCCGAGTCTTCCCTTCCATGTCCCATGAGTGGCTCTTCTCTGTCCTCCGTCGGCTGCACCCCCCACCCCCCTCCCCCAGCTCCTCCTGGACCTGTGCGCCAATGTCATGCGTACTGGTTCCATAGGAGGGGCTGACTTTATCATTTTTGGATCGCCGGCGGGATCGCCCAGGGGCGCCCAGCCAGCGGAACTCTTTTCGCGCTCGGGGCTGGCCCTTTCAAAATGTTGCGCGTCCTCCTGGAGGCGGGTGGCCGCGGGCTCATCCGCGCCTGTGCCGGCGACGTTGAAGCCATTCTGCACAGGCTGCGCGACCTTCATGCTCCGCCGCGGTTTCTCCAAGGCGCAGCACCTGGCCCATCTGTCCTCAAAGGTTGCCAAATATAAGGCTGTCCCTCTCGCTGATGAATTCAGCGAACTCCTGGCCGCCCGGCATACAGCCGAAGTCAGGAAATACGTCAGACAGTGGGAAGCCTGTGAAATCGCCCCCGACGCCCTCTACCTTGGCCTCTGGCTGGGCCCCGCGGTGACTCGAGAGACCTCGTGGGTGGGGGGGCCCTTTCAAGAAATGCTGCAGCCGTGCCCGCGCGGTTGGAGATTTGGGCGCACCCTTAGAGCTGGCTGCCAACGTGCATGTGCGTCGTGCCCTCCCTGTCCCCTCCTATGCCGGTCGCTTCCAGTTGCTCCTCCCCCACCGCTGCAAGCGCGAGCGCGCTCTGTTGGCCTCCCTCTTCCTGATGCCTTGTTTCAGGGTGAACGAGGAGGGGTGGCCCAATGCACATCGTTTGGGGGGCCCTCGTATCCAGAGCGTTCGACTTACCAGCGTTGCTCAGATCATGCGGGCAAGTCTCTTCACGTTCGATACGTGGCCCCCCATTCTTGAGATGTTATCCGATGGTGCTCGCGACACGCTCCCGCTCGTTCAGCCGGTCTCGTGTCGGACGTGGGCCGACGGAGTCCGACGCCAGCAGGCGTGGCCGCGGTGGCGGCAATCGCCCGCCATTGCCTCGACCCTATACCAGGCGAGTAAAGGCTTCCTCCAGGCCACGCGTCTACGCTCCTATGGCCCTCGCGCTCTCCAACAACTTAAACGTCATCAACATGCCAAACCTCATATTACTGTCCAAGCTCTACATCCTCAGCGTCATCTTTCCCAAACTCTCCACTCTCTCGTCTTCCCTGACACCCTCCAGGACCTCTTCATCAGCAGGCTCGTGATATGGTTCCTAAACTCGGCTCCAAGTATTGCCCACATCCCCTGGTTAGATGTCCGTTCCCCCGTCTTCCTTCTCCTTCCCTCTTTGGCGAATCAGCATAATTAAGATTGGGTGGGTGGATCACGGCCTCAAATTTTCAGGCACAGGAGCGATGCCCTCTCGGATGTGCTGTCCAGCATTCTTTTGCTCATATCTGGTCTTGTCCTCACTTTCTGCGTCTCCTCTCCACCTTGACTCGCCCCCAGCTCCCGCAGTGCCCCCTCCAGCGCCTTGGACTCTTGAACCCATCTCGCAATATTCTGTCGGTCTCAGCCCTCGCGCACTCCTTACATAATGCAAGTCGTACTTCAGGCGAGCCACTCACGCAGAGGAGCCTGGCCGCTCTCCTCCATCTGGCGCGGCATCAGGTCGCCCGCCCATCGGCTCGGTAGATCCAGACTTGGTCGCCTCAGCCTCGCTCGAGGAGGAGGAAGGGGAGGAAGGGGAGGGGGGGGAGGACGAGGAGGACTGGAGGAAGAGGAGGAGGAGGAGGAGGAGGAGGAGGAGGAGGAGGGGGACGGAGGACGAGGAGGAGGAGGATGAGAAGAAGGTGGAGGAGGAGCCTCGAGCAGAAGGAGGGGGAGGACAAGGATAAGGACGAGAAGGAGGAGGAGGAGGAAGAGGACGAGGAGGAAGAGGAGGACAAGGGCGAGGAGGACGACGAGGACGAGGAGGATCCAGCCCACTTCCGCCGTCAAGTAAAAACGCGAAGATATGGTTTGCTGTGCGCTGGGCATTGGAAGCCCTATTTGAGCCCTACGGCCATGGAACAACAAATCTGCACCACGGGCGGTGCCGAAGGCCCACGGTCGTGGGAGGTCGGATGTGAGGAGACCGTTCCGTCGGAGGTACGGGCAGGCGGGGGCAACAGGATCGGGAAAGGGAGGCTTTGGAGGGGGGGGGGGAGGAGGAGGAGGAGGACGAGGAGGAAGAGGAGGAGGAGGAGGAGAGAGGTCTCTGGAAAGCCAACAAGGCATCAACAACTCAATTGGATGTGGATCCTCGCCTCCTCTCTTCCCTTGTTTCTGCTGCTGCTGCTCCTCCTCCTCCTCCTCCTCCTCCTCCTCCTCCTCCTCCCCTCCTTCTCGGTGAGTCCAGGGTCCGATGTGCTCTGCTCCCAACCATTATGTGCTGGTGGGCCCTCGTTTTGAGTCAGCAACGCCCCGCGTCACTGTTCCTCACTTCCTCTCTTCCTCATTCTCACTTCTCCTCCTCCTCCACCTCCTCCTCCTTGTCATCCTCGTCATCCACGTCATCATCATCGCCATCACCACCATCACCATCATCATCATCATCAGCATCATCAGCATCATCAGCGTCATCAGTTTCATCACCAGCACCATCATCATCACCATCATCATCGTCGTCATCATCGTGTTCAGCAGCATCGTCATTAGCCTTTCCACCAGCACCATCAGAGTTGTCAAGATTTGCATCACCACCACCACCAGTGTCATCATCCTCATCCCCACCATCATCATCATCGTCATCACCACCATCATCACCATCATCATCATCACCATCATCAGAATGATGATGTTCATCATCATCAGCAGCATCATCATCACCGTCATCATCTACATCACCACCACCACCACCACCACCATCTTCCTCATCATCAACATCTCCACCCGAATCAGCATAAGAACCATTCTGATCCGCATCAGCATGAGCACTACCACCATCATCAGTCACATGTCCGTACACCCTTCACACATCTCGTTGCTCCATAGGGAGCTCAACTGAAGGCCACAGCCCCAGTGGGATGGTTCGCACGGCACCACCGCGCCCATTTCGGCATCCCCCTCAAACGTCCTGTGACCCCATAAGGAGCTCCACCAAAGGCCATAGTGGGAGGGTTCGCATGGCGCCACCGCACCCATGTGGGCACATCCCTCACACGTTTCGTGGCCCCACAGGGAGCTCCATCAAAGGCCCCAGTGGAAGAATTCACACGAGCTCCCGCCTTTCATGTCGGCGCACCCTTCACACGGCTCGTGGCACCAGAGGGAGCTCCACAGAAGGCCCCAGTGGCAGGGTTCGCATGAGCTCCCGCCTCTCATTTCGGCACGCCCCTCACACGCTTCGTGGCCCATAGTGAGGTCCACCGAAGGCCCCAGTGGCAGGGGTTGCATGAGCTTTCGCCAGTCATTTCGGCACGCCCTTCAAACGCTTCGTGGCGCCAGAGGGAGCTCCGCCGAATGCCCCAGCGGCATGGTTCGCATGAGTTTCCGCTTTTCATGTGGGCACATCCCTCACACGCTTTGTGGCTCCACAGGGAGCTCCACCGAAGGGTTTTGTGGCAGGGCCCGCATGCGTCACGTGTCCTTGCTCATGTGGGCACGCCCCTTACGCGTTTCGCGGCCCCACAGGGCGCTTCCCCTCGCTTCTTCCCACCTGCCTTGCGGCACCCACCCTTGCATATGGTTGGGCCCTCCTTGACCAGAGAATCACTTCTCGAAGCGCGGACTCCTGGAGGCCTCGGCTCCTTCCCCGAGCTGGTTTTCACCCCGAGGTTTTCCGACGCCCAGGGGGCCGGATCAGGGACCCCAGAGGCGGAGGAGGACCAACAGGCAGTTTCCGACGTGATTGTTCAGCGACGCAAGGGGGCCTGACGCATAGGGCAGAGGCCTCCACGAGGCTCAGCTTGTCAGAGGTTCTCACGGTCATGAGTCCAAGTCGAGGGCCGTCCCTCGCTGCGGGCAGTGGGAACGGTGCAACCCCGTGCGTCCGCTTGCGGATCCTTGGGGTCGCGCCCCTCGCCTGGCCACGGCCTGATACGGCCCCCGCTCGGCTGAGCGGCCGCTTCAGGGGCAACGTATCCCCCCTGAGGGTACGGCTAACTTACTCCCTCCCCAGGAGGGCGCCCCTAATTGGTAATGCTCTGGGAGGGGGACTTGTGCCGTATGTTCGGGTGCTGGCGGGTAGTGCCACATTGTGATCGTTCCCTCTCCTGGTCTTATTGTGTGTGCGGGGGCGGGACTGCTCAAACCTCCCCGGATCCCATGCCAGAGAGGGCGGTTGGAGCTCCCGCTCTTTCCCTCTCGGCCACATCCGGGGGGCAGGCTGGGGGTGCCCATGGTCCAGGCGACCCGGCTTCTGGTGTCTAAGTCTTTAGGTGATTCCGTTCTGAAGCCCAGTATGGACCCTATGGTGTCGGATGTGGCAGTGTGGAGAATCAGGTGCGAGCATCGACGAGCGCACTGGAAAACCAACGACGGATTACCCAACATATGATTTGAGATTTAGTGTGTGCCTGCGTGTCTCAATCGATTAGTCTGGCCCCTGCGCATTGATGACACGCAAAAGAGTGAGTTGTGGCACCACGTGCAGCGACCTGCGCTAGCCCCGCAGCTTCCCTTCCCTGGTTACAGCGTTGCAGACAGTCCGTCGTGGGCGTTCGTTTTGCCGCGCTTCTGGGCCGATGGCCCCTGCGCCGGTGGCCTTCTTTAGTGACCATCTGGGGGGAGCAAACTCATTGCGCCCAGCACAGGACTCCTCTGGCTGCCTGCTCCCCCCAATCCCCTTCGCGGGGGGGGGGCGGTTCCTCGAACGGAGAGGGGGTGGAGCGACGGGCTGGCCTGGTCGCGGAGGGTGGTTGAAGTGGAGTAGGAACTGCCCCAAACAGCGGCTTTGGGGTTGTCTGTCCGTGTGCGCTGTTCTGGGATATCGCTAGGGTCGTGGCTCTACGCTTCGCCCCCTTCTCTTAAGGGGCCTTTTTCCGTTGTTCCTTGTTTGAGGTCCAGTTGCGACTTCGGCACCGCCTGATCCCAGGGCTTCGCCCTCTCTCGGCCTTGACGTGAGGCCCCGCCTTCTTTTGCCCTCCCTCTGCTAATTCAAGCTGTGCGCGGCCCGTTCAGCTTCTATCGGAAGAGGTTCGCTCTCGACCCGCAGATCAAACAAAAATGTTTGAGGTCCGGTGCGCCGTCTCGGGAAGTTTTCCCCGCCGCAGACTTCGTCTCCGACGACTTCCACGTCCGACCCGCCGGCCGTTCCTGGCCATTCGGGCGGAGGACGAGGACGAGGGCGACCGGCAGGCAGAAGGCGGGTATAGCCAGGACTCCGGGTAAGGGGACCCGGTTAGCGGTAGGGCCCTGGGGCCCTTCAGTTGGCCAGATTCCCTAAACCAGGTTTGCCGTAACTGGTGTTTTTCGAGTGACGGCAGCTCCAGTTAGTGGAAATGGGACGTGGGGGCGCCCCCGGTACGAGTCGTTAAACCAGGTTCCACGAAACCCAGTTCTGCCAACGCCCGAAGAAGGAGCATCGGAGGGGCAGGAGCAGGAGGAGCATCAGAGGCCTACAGAGGGCACCGAGCACGTCCCAGAAGCGCCGCTCCTCCTCCCCCTTCCCCTCTTCCTCCTCCTCCTCCTTCTCCGCCTCCTCCGCCTCCTCCTCCTCCCCCTCCTCCTCCGGCATCGCCTCCGCCTCCTCCTCCGCCTCCTCCACCTCCTTCCCTTCCCCCTCCCCTAAGTTCTCCTCCTTCCCTTCCTTCCCCTCGACTTAAGTCGGGCCTGTCCCTCTACAGGGGGAAAATTCAAAAATAGACAAAAAATAGTCAGGGGACGATTTTTATGTATTGTTGAGCATTCTTGATTTTTTGAGAGTATTCTTAATTTTTCGTCCAAAATCCGCCTGTAGGGGGACACGCCCGACCTAACCCTCGACGGGGAAGTCTACAGCAGGAGCGCCAGGGAGGTGCGGGAGCTAGCGGGGCCCTTCGCCTCGTCGGGGCCCCCCGCCCCCCTGCCGCGAGCGGAGAGGCTGGACGCGAAGCCCGCGCCGAGCCGGACCGACTACAGCGACTCGCAGCAGGCGCAGGCTGCCGCGCTGCACGGCGTCGTTGGTGGCCGTCGCGGTCGGTTGCCGTCAGACGTCGTCCTCGTCTTTGTCCTCGTCCTCGGCCTTGTCGTCGTTTGTCGTCGGTCGTCGTCGATCGTCAGGCGTCGGTGATCGGTCGTCGATCGTCGTCGTCGTCGTCGTCGGTCGTCGTCGGTCGACGGTCGTCGGTCGTTCTCCTCGTCCTCCTCGTCCTCCTCCTTCTCCTCCTCATCCTCTGCCTCGTAATCGTCGTCGTCGTTCGTCATCGTCGTCGCCGCCGTCTTCGTCGTCGGGTTGTTGCTGGTTATCGTGATCCTCTTTGTGATCGTTGTCGTTACCTCCGTGGTCGTTGTCGTGTTTTTTTGTTTGGCCGTCGTGGGTGTCGTCGTCCTGGTCAGCAGCTCTCTGCGGGTTGCTTCTCCTCCTCTCGTCCTCAAAATCTCCTCTCCGCCCCCTGCTCCTCGCATTATGTCGCTTGCTGCTGCTATTGCTCCTTGTACAGCAGCCTCATCCCCTTCCCTTCCTCGTCTTCGTTGACTTCCTCCTCCTCCTCCTCCTCCTCCGCCTCGTGCCACCTCCTCCTCCTTCTCCTCCGCCGCCTCCTCCTCCTTTCCCTCCTCCTTCTTCTCATCCTCCTTCTCCTCCTCCATCCCCATCCACATCCTCCCCACTCCGCCTCATACTCACCAGCTCCACCAACCACCCCCCTCCGCCCCCGCCCCCCCGAACCTCGAGAAGATTCGCCTGGCCCCATCGAAAGGATGACGAGCACACATCGAGAAGAGTGTATACCACCGTCCGCCCCCTTCGCATCCCCGCGTAGAGGGAATATGCTTCTCGTTGACGATGTGTTTTTCTTGCATGTTCATTGGTTCCTTTTCGAACGGTTATCTTAACGACTTATTATTTAACGCTTTCATTGAAATCTAAATGAGGTCCAATTCAAGTTCGATCGACATCCGTTGCATATGGTTTTTGCTCTAACCCCATTAACTGTCCATGGGGTTCCGACTCGAATCAACTTTTCAGATTCTGAATGTTAGGCCTCCGTCCATCCCCATTGAACTCTTATGTGGGTTCCCAGTCGATGTCATGTGAAGTTCTCTAAATCGGGCTGTTGCTCCATTCTTGCTGACTTCCCATTGGGCTCCTGTGCAAGTCCATTCGAAACCGTCTGGTTTAGAAGTCAGCTCGATCCCAATTGAATTCCTTGTGGATGCTTCTCTTCAAATCAGATTCAACCCATGGTGAATGCGTATTCGAATCCATTTAGCATCATCTGAATCCTGGGTAGGTTCTAATCCTGTTGTAGTATGTTGGGCTCGTTGCCAAATCCAATGGGACCCCCCTGAACCTAAGTTCTTCGCAATTCCTGTTGAATGTCAAGC